>JAJEJO010003624.1:166631-206430 GCA_020662805.1 Glaucomys volans
GAGGAATACTGAGCCCATATAATCAAAAAACTCAAAGAACATAAAGTAGGTTAAGCACGAGGAAACTAGTCACATAATACACTGATGAAATCAATATGGAGAAAAATTTTAAAGCAGCTAACAGGTGGTGGGAGAATACATTATACCTAGAACACAGTTAAGAATCATCACAGAGTTCTTGTCAAAAGTAATGCCAACAAGTTTAAACAAAGGAATAACATTGGAAAAGTGTTAGAAAAAAATCTGTCAGCTAAAATCTACATAAAGCAAAAATATCCTTTACAGATGAAGGGGAAATAAGAATATTTCAGACAGACAAAAGTAGAGACAAACTGTCACCAGCAAGCCTGCTCTACAGGAAACATGAATGGAAGTTCCTCAGGAAGAAAAAAAAAAAAAAAGAAATAGAACTGTACAATACAGACTGAGCCCTAAAGTAGAAAGTATTAACAATGTTCATCAATTGTTTGTACCAATGTACCAGACACTGTAAGATGTTACTAATAGGAGACAGTGGTGGGGTGTGTAAAATGTGACAAATTCAAGATGTATGCTATAAAAGGCTGTAATAACCACTAAAAAGACAAAACATAAAGAAAAACAAAGTGAAATGGAAAAATTTTTAAATTAAACAAGAAAAGGAAACACAAAAGAGGTGGAACCCATAGAAAACAACAGTGGTAGTACATAAATCCACCTACATTAATGATTTTTGTAAATATACATGGTCTAAAAATCTCAATTAAAAGGTAGGGATTGTCAAGTAAGATAAAAAGTAGATTGTCAACACTGGATTTTAAAAAGCAAGACCCAATTGTGTACTGTCCATATAAAACCCACTAAAATATAAAAATAGATTAAAAATAAAATAGAAAAGGACAGATCTACAAATATTAATGTTAAGAGAAATGAGGTACCTTTGCTAGTATTAGAAAAAGTAGATTTCAGGAGAAGGAATATCACAAATAGTAAAAAGATATTTCATAAAGTTTACAGTGTCAGTTTACTAAAATTATAAAATAATTCTACAAGTTTATGAAATATAAAAGAATATACAAATCTACAATTATAGCTGGAGTGTTCAACATTCCTTCACAGTAACTGATAAAATGAGTAGACAGAAAAATCAGTAAAAATATATAAGCCCTGAACAACACTATAAACCAACTTGGCATACGTGAACACTACAACCAACCACATAAGAAAAAAAATGCAAGTATATATGAAAAAGTGACGAAGGACACTTAAAACTGAAACCTTCCACTCTTTCAAAGACACCATTAGGTGATTAAAATATTCACAACACAATGAAGAGAATAAAAAAGAATTCTATTCAGACTACAAAGATCCCAACACAATAAGAAGGGCAAATAATCCAATGAAAAATGGGCAAAAGATATGAATAGACATTTCACCAAAGAGAACATGTGGACGAATAAGTAAATGAAAAATGTTTAATATCATTAATGCCATCAAAGAACTGCAAATTCAGTAAGATGCAACTATATGCCCACTAAAATGGCTAAGTTGAAAAAGCTGACAATACAAAGTGTTGACAAAGCTATGGAGAAACTAAAACTCTCATTCACTGCCAGTGGGACTGTAAAATCATACAACTGCTTTGGACAAAAATTACACAGTTTCTTACAAAGTAACCATGTGACCCAGAAATCTTACTTTTTGGTATTTACCCATGAAAAATGAGAACATATGTCCACACAAAGGTTTATACTCAAATGTTCATAGAGTTTTATTCATAACAGCTTCAAACTGAAGACAAAATGTCCGTGAAAGAAAAGTGAACAGAGAAAACACAATATAAGCACGTGTGGAACACAAGTCAACAATAAAATGAAACTAACTGCTTACAGACACAAACACGGATAAATTGCAGCAACATTTTGCTAAAAAGCTGTATCTAATTAAAGGGGTTTTCTCATCTCACAAAGACCAAAAACAACCAGCACTATCTTTGAGTCTGTTTTCTCATCTATAAATTAGTAGAGTAATAGTTTCTTTAACTCATTAGATTAGTTGTATGGATTACATAAGGATGAAATGTGCTGAGTACAGTGACTGGCATATGGTAAAAATTCTAAGTGCCTGCTAATCACTGTGGTTATTTTTTTAATCATGGTTACTATTCTAATTACTTATGGAAGAACAGGTGCTCCCATAAGTAAACAGAAAATGGACAAACAGAACAGATGTAGAATGTCACTAGAATTCAATTTCTTAACTGCATTCCTACAAAAAGTCATCATGTTGCTTAAAATATCAGAAAGACAAATATTACAACAAAAGCCAAATTAGAAGTTTTAGAATATATTTAGAATCATTAAATATCTGATACTAGAATTAAAAAATATAACATATTTACAAACATATAAATAGACACTAATTCACAAAAAGCAGTATCTCTAAGTTAGCAAAATTTCACAGAAGCAAGTATTTAAGAAACAAGTGATTGGACACAAATTAGGAATTGTTCCAATGCAGGAAGTAAAAAAGAAAGACAATACAAACTTCAACAGGTGTGAGCAAAAAGCAAAACAGGGTACAGGATGGACAGATGGACAAAACGAACTTGTGCATAACCTTGGGAATAGGAAAACATTTGAATTTAATACAAAAAATACAAAGGTTAAGAGAATAGCAAGGTTAATTCTATCAACTAGATCAGTGTACAATTCCAGTCCGAGTGCTACACAAGATAAAAGATGGGTCCTTATAAAATCCCCACTAAAACACAACCTAGTATATTCTTAACTAGTGGACAGAATAGCATTTGTGTCATAATGGAATAATATATTAATGCCAAGAAATGCCCATTTTCCCCCTATGCCCTTCCACTTCCATCTACACTACCCAAACTATCCAAGAGTCCCCCAAAAGTAAAAGATATAATTCATATACCATACAATTCACCCAAAGTAAATATGCAACCATCCCCATCACTCCAAAAAAAACTCAAGTACCCATTAGCAGTCACTCTTCATATCCTACCTCTACCCTAACAACCCTCACTCTCCAGCCCCATGCAGTGGGGCACTTACTTTCTGTCTGTATAAATTTGTCTATTCCCAGCATTTCATATAAATGGAATTATACAATAGGGGTCTTTTGTGACTAGCTTATTTCACTCAACATCATGTTTTCAAGATTCATTCACATTGCAGATATATCCATACTTTAATTCCTTGCATTGCCACATAATATTACATTGTATGGGAATAACACATTTTACTTATTCCTTCAGCAACTGATGGACATCCGGATTGTTTCCACTTTTTGCCTATTATTAAAAATGCTGGGGTGGGGATATAGCCAAGTTGGTAGAGTGCTTGCCTTGCAAGCACAAGGTCCTGGGTTCAATCCCTAGCACGACAAAAAAAAAAAATGCTGCTATAATCACTGGTACACAAGTTTCTCTGGATGTGTTCATTTCTAGCTCCAATCTAAATTAAAACTTCTGAAAGTATTCAGATTTTATTTTCTATAACACTTCCTTATGGTATCTGACATCTTCCCTCTAGTGATACTTGTATCTGATGTTATACCACAGGTTAATTAGGCATGTTAGGAAAATTACTAATACTTATATTATTCCAAATAATTTACTACCCCTACCCCAAATCTATAATCAGCAATCATATTAAAAGTTTTCACAAATTTATTTCATGTTGACGATGATAGGATAATCCTTTAAGTGGAAGATATGTGGCACTAAAGTTCCATTTGCTCTGTCCCTCAAAGCAACCTTGTAGGTACAACCTTCTGGGCTAACATTAGAGAAATCTATCACCTTTACTGTTTCAAACTCCCCCCACCCCCCTAAACACACAGTTTAAAAATCAGTACACCTTAAAATGTAACACTGTGGACTTAACACAAGGGCCAAATACCATCACTTAAATTAAACAATATGGTAAACTGTCAAAGTCTATCAGACATTATTTCCACGTTAATGTGGCTTTTAGCCGGAACCTAGAAAAAGTTTGGCTACTCTATTCATGACATTCACCAACTTCCTAAAGTTTAGAACTGGAAGAAACCTCAGATGAGGAGTAAAATCTAAACTACCAATTACCTATTGAAAACAAACAACAACACTTAACTAGTGGAAAACAACCATTGTGCAAGCTCTTAAAGCTATCTTCAAAGACGTACATCATTACAACTTGGGAGTTCTCAAGAAATTTGGTATCTCTAAAGTTACAGATTTGAATCTTAAAAGAAAGTGATTTCAGATTATCTTTTTAAAATTTTATTGGTTCTTTTTAGTTATACATGACAGTAGAATCCATTTTGATGTAATTATACAAGCATAGACTATATCTTATTCTAATTAGGACCCTATTCTTGTGGGTATACATGGTGGTGTGATTCACTGGTAAATTCATATCTGTACACAGAAAAATTATTTCAGATTCATTCCACTGTTGTTCCTATTCCTATTCCCCCTCCCTTCCTTTCATTCCCCTTTGTCTAATCTACTGAATATATTCTTCCTCTCTCCCCCCTTACTGTGGGTGAGCTTCCACATATCAGCAAAATCATTCAACCTTTGGCTTTTGGGAACTGGCTTATTTCAATGAGCATGATAGTCTTCAGTCCATTCATTTACTGGCAAATACCATAAAATCATTCTTTTTAATGGTTGAGTAATACTCCATTGTGTATATATACCACATTTTCTTCATCCATTCATCTGTTGGAAGGGCACTTGATTGGCTCCATAGCTGAGCTACATGAATTGAGCTGCTATAAACACTGATGTGGCTGTGAAGATTACCTTCATAGGATCTCCTTTGCGTACATTTTGATATTCTTTCTTCACTGGAAGAGAACTGAGATTTATAGGTATTTTGCCACAGAATAACACATTATTTCCTACCTGTTACATCTACAATGTGTCCCAAGACAGTTGTGGTAATTATAAATTACTGTTTTGCTTTACTTCCCTACTACAAAAGTTCACTGGAATATATCTTGTGTATCAACATTTCACCTTAGAGAATCTCACGTTAGGAAAAAAAAATGTTTTAAAACTACTGATCAATATCAGTAGAGCAAAGAGACGACTTAAAAAGTCATCATTTCAAAATCTTAGCTGAGTCCAAATCCTAGATCAGTAACAACTTTACAAAATGAAAAATTCAGGGTCATTTGTAAATCAGCAATTTGATTCAATTACTATAAATTTACTGGAAACCTACATGAAAAAAATCCACAAAATAAAACACTTTATAAATGCAGTGTGTAACATACATCTATTACCTTAGTTAATGGTCAAACATGATGAATACAGTTAAGAGAGAAAACAAAACACTATAGGATTTTAAAATTAAAAAAACTTTCCAGAAGGAATCAGTTCATCACAGACAAAAGTGTTTGGTCTGGCCTGTGAAAGGAGATCAAGAAGAAACTAGAATATAGGAAGACTGAATAAAGGGCAATCCTAGTATCTTTATCCATATATGGTCTCATCCATTCCCTTCAAACAATCGAATTAAAGAATAAACTTAGCACTTGCTAGTGACAAGTGGCCCTAGGCACTATTCTTTAGGGAACCAAGGTCTCTTAATTTTTAAAAAGGACATACACATTATCATTATTATTATATTATTATTATTAATATTAACATCATCTTATGTGAACATATTAAAGACAGCTCCAGCCACTTCCAAACTTAAAAACTTTCAATGGATCTTCTTCACCTGAAGAACAAAGTACAAACTGCTCAATATTCAAGATATCTATAATCTGGCCTCAAATTCTTTCTCACCTTACCAATGTCTATTTCCAAAAAACCTCCAATCTAGCCAAACCGTGGCCTATACACACATCTGATTTTTCTATTTTGGGTATTTTGCTCAAACTGTTCTTTGTGTAATATCTTTTCTACGTCTGATATCTGAGTTCAAATATGAATTCTTCCAAGGAGCATCCCCCATTCACCTCTGAACTCTTCCTTGCATGAATTCCTCAATCCATCATGTTTGTTAAAGTGAGGGAATGAAAGTCTAAAAAGTCTGTCATTATTTAAGACTTGTGTAAACTATGGAAAAGAAATGAAAGCTCATAAGTGAGGCTCTAAGGACAGACAAATGGAAATAGAAACTGCATCTGAACATCATTTGAAAGCCATGTGGATAATTCCAAAGACATGTCATTAGTAGCAAAAGATTTTAATTTATATCACAAAAGAATTCTGACATTTAAAGTCAATATGCCCTGTAATTTTGGTTCATATATTTCCAAAAAGAAATGTATGAAACAAGTCAATTTATACTCCAACATAGAACTAGGGAAAGAGAAGTTCAAAGATAATAAATATTTTATGTAACTAGATTTTAAAAACCAAACACAAAGAACTTCAATGCATAACTCCTCATATTAAAAAAAAAAAACAGGAAAAAAAGCATAAACGACAGAACTAATTAACTTTAGCTACCATAAACAGATTTAGAGATATCATATTTTTAAATACCATGAATATAGAGTCAAAGAACAGCATCACACCTATCATTTCTTAGAAGAAATGAATACTTGTCAAGACCATAAAATAAAACTGAGAAAACCAAAAAAAAGCAGAAAAAAAGAATGGAAATCACTAATGTAATTTGATTTCCAAAGAAGTTAACAACAAACCAATTCATGACTTTAGAAGTTACCTCTTCAGAAAATTTTACATAAATAAAATCACCCATTTCCAATTTACATAACAGACTCAAATTTTTAAATTAATAACTTCACTTTTCAGAAAAAAAGCATTAATACTCTAACAATAACCCAGAACCAGCATTTGCATGCTATGAAAATGAAAAGCATTTTAAATTTAATTACCTTATTTCTCCAAGTCCAAAATACTTGTCAGAATCTCTAGTTCATCAGTGGAAGTTGACTGCCTAAGTCTTGTCCTAACTAAAAGATTTATTGCCCTGAGAATCTAAGTCAATGAATTCTTCCTGACCCCTCCCTCCCCAAAAAGTATAGATTTCAGAAAGTGAGGGCAATGGTAATACCATATCTAAGTCACTCTTAAAAAGAAAAAAAAAATCCTAAATCATGGAGGAGTGGGAGGAAGGAAAAGGAAATTATGCACAAAAGCATACTTTCAGCATAGCCTGAAGACAAAGAATGCTGTACTGCAAAACACTCTAGCAATAACAGAATAACCTAACCCCAGCACTTGTTCTCTCAAACTGTCACCTACTCTCACTCCATCATAAGGCTTTGGGGCAAAGAGGCTAGTAAAGGGGTTTAAGAGTCATTCTGAAAGACCATAAAATTATTAAAGTCACCCTAAATCTGAAAATGCTGGAAAAGTGTCTGGGCAAACCAGAACAAAGACTATAGGGAAAGAATTTCAAAATGCTGGAGATTTAAAGGACAAGGCATAATTTAAAATGCCAGGCACCAAATAAAGGGATACTCTTTGAAACACACAGCTCATGACAACAAGGGTAAAAGGAAAAGAAAAATATCCTTTGGCAACTGTATGGTAACCAAAAAAGAAAAGGGAAAATTTAAGGTCGTACGAGACAAGAGAGAATCATAAGTTTGGAATTCTCACAATCCATCTTCAAGCATTAAAACAGATAAAAAAAAAAAAAAACCATGGAAGAGAACTACCTATACTGAAAGTAGAAGAGGAAATTATTAATCTAGCAACACTGTAAAAAATACCCTCAAAACATCAACCAGAGCTAAAGAAAACTAGAAAATCAGGAAATAGAATTAGACATACAAGTGTGGAATGCCCCAAAAAAAAAAAAAATCCTCAGAGCACGAGAAAACTATAAGCCAATACTCCAAACAGAACTAAACATATGCAAACAAGCATTTGAGGATATCAAACCAACCTTGAGGGGGTGTGACTCAGTGATAGAACACTTGCATAAGGCACTGAGTTTGATCCTCAGCACCACATAAAATAAATAAAGGTACTGCGTGCACCTACAATGAAAAAATTTAATTAAAAAAACACAACCTCAAATCAGAAAGCTAAAAACAGAAATGGAAAAAATACAAAGAAAAATTAAAGAAGCTATGTTCAGAAAAGAAATGGGGGAGGGAATACAAAATTATTATAAAAATGAAGAATAAACTGCAAAGTATCCAAGATGAACTGACTCTAATGAACTACTATATTCTACACCACATGTGTTAAGAGCCACATCCATCCACAACTGGTGTTAGGTTTCATCTGGTTTTTGATAATTCATTCCACCGTTTCACAATAGCTCACAAGGCACAACACTTGGGACATTCACAAGCAAACTTCATGTCTTTTTAATGGTAGAGTGTCATATTTACTATGTACTTATGTATTACTTAATTTAACATGTCTAATGCCATGCTACTCTTTTAATTAGGTTTATTAGGTTCTTATCCTTTCTTTTAATGTGTCACTAAGTTTCTGAGTGTTGTTAACCTAACATCATGATCCTATGAACTACGTGGTTTTCACTGCAGGATTCTATACAGCACAGCAACCTTTAGTAATAGATACGCTGTGATACAGAACTGAGTGCAGATGTGTGGGTCAGTATACACACATATACATTTCTTTGCTCTAATTGCTGAAATGCATGACTGGGGCGGGGATGACTCTATTGTATGAACCCTCTTAGTATCCAAATCTTGATTTTTAAATGCCATCCTCTACAAAAAGAAGCCAGGGCCCCATAGAAAAGAGAATGATTCCAGGGTTTGAGCAGGTAAACTATAAGCTTAAAGTTTCTTGTAGTATCAGGAAATAACAAAATGTTTAAAAAAGGATGGAGGCATGTCAAAAGGACCCAAGAATCACAGAAAGGAGCTCCTTAATTGGCCAAAGCAGAACAATTTGAGCAATAAAATAAATGATAGCATCAAATTATAACCTACAAAATAAGTATCTGTGAGTCTGCACTGATAGAAATGAGAAGAAATAATGAAGGCATATCTTTTTATTACAGAAGAATTTCAATTAATAAATAAAGAAACAGGAAACTACAAAACCGTCATTAGGTAATAATAATTACAGTACTAATTACTACAAATAAGTTCTACCAATGGAAGCTAAAAAGAATGGATCTAAGTGTGAAGAGTAGTCAGATATTAGAGCAAACTTAAAGAAATTGGAAATTAGCCTAACTTTAAAGTACCTCCAAAAATATACTTATCAATCACAAAAAAACTGTGACTTTACAGGGGAGAAACCAGTAGACACCACCTTAATTACCAAGATCAAGAGTACCAGTAATTAAGACACTGATATCATGCACCCTTAACATAAACATATATTCTGATATAATAAAATTCCTTCAGTGGTATTAGTGCAAAAAAAGCATAATTCATTAAAAAAAAAGCATCAGAGAAATCCAAATTGACAATCTAGAAAATAATGACCAGTATACTCCTCAAAAGCATCAAGATCATAAAAGACAAGGAAAAAAAAAGGTAAGGTCATAGATTTGAGAAGAATAAAAGGACACAATGAAAAACTCTAACGTGGATTAGAATCTAGAACAGAAAATGCTACTAAGAGAAAAACTGATGAAATTCAAATAAGGACTTTTTTGCTAACTGTACCATACCAATATTACTTTTCCTGGTTTTGATAATTATAGTATGGTTATGTAAGCTAACATTAGAAGAAACCGGGTGAAGAATACACACAAACACTACACTATTTTTGCAACTTTTCTCTAAGTCTAACATTATTCCACAAAAAAAAAATATAAAGTCATCTTTTACTGAGGGGCATATTTAAAAAATGGAATACCCAATAAAAAGTAAATTATGACAATTCGAAATGTTTCATCAAGCACATATTATCCCATTGTTTTGTTCCAATGGTAATATCCAACTTAAAATGAAAAGGACAGATTAAGTATTTACAGTATGACTATTTTCGAGACAAATTACAGAAGACATTACAGAGTTCAGTACCATTTTATAGTTTCAAAATTAGTGAAACATTACACTCTGTTCAATAACACATGCCATTTAAAAATGAATGAATGAGAAAAGGTAAACCCAAACTTAAAATATGATTAACTTTGAAGAAGGACAAAGGACAGTGAGACTAAGATGTCCACTGCATTCTTCCTGTTTGTTTTCATCAACATTATTCACTCTCATTTTTGAATGCCTGATATGTTTCCTCATTTTTAGACACTACTAAAGAACATTTTTAATATGTGGGGCAACAGTCTCCTATTTTACTTAGGGAAAAAGTATTCCTTACACTGAGATTTTTTTTTCTGTCTCTTAAAAAATTAACTTTTTAGCTTAAGACAATCTAATTGAGGATAAAATATTTGAAATTTTTCATTTCTATTTTCTAAGACCAAACACTGAATACCTTGAGGTCATCTAAAACAGGATCCCCTGCCTTACGAGAGACATGTCCTTGAGATTTTTTTAATAAGTCCTCTCAGTTCCTTCTCACCTCATATCTTCACTCCTACCCTTCTTCAAATGTCATTTCTATAGCCAAATCCCTACGCCATCTCATTATCAGGATCTGTTGCACTTTTACTAGTAAATTCATACATCCTACTCTAACTTCATCATTCCAGGGCGCACTTTTTGCTCAAGTAAACTTAATGTCATCTCTCCAATCTGCTTCTCCTTTCACGCTTATTTCAGTAAACAGCCTGCTCATTCCCCAACTGCATAAGCCATAAACTTAATCATTATCCTTTAACCATTACTCACATGCCCTCCATCAAGTTCTTTAGTTCTACTTCCTCTCTCTCCATCAAACCCATCTATCTCTTCAGTCCTCTTCTCACAACCATAGTTCAAAGTACCAAATCCTTTTCAAATAATTTAACACTCTCCTAATCATTCTCCCTACCAGTCTAAACTTTCTCCAAATAATTCTGCTCTCCACAATGCAAACAGCATTTTTTTTTTTCTTTTTGTGGTGCCAAGGACTGAATCCAGGGTCTCACACATGGCAGGTAAGTATTCTACCACTGAGCTACAACCTCAGTCCAGCCAGCATTATCGTTTTAACTAATTTTCCCCCAGATTAAAGATGCTTCAATTTTCCCTAGGATAAAGTGCAAATTCCTTAACACAGCTTAATGGCTACTCATAACTTAGACCCCATTTACCTCTTCAGCCTCATCTTTCACTACTCTTGGGTGTCTATCATCTCTTGGCACATCCTGATTCAGCCAAACTATATTCTCTTGAGCTTCTCCAAAGCAACCTAAGCTCTTGTCCTTAACACAGATCTGGGAAACTCTCTTCTTCCTCTTCACCAGGCTAAGTCCTATCCACTCTGCAGACTTCCATTTAGGTATCATTTCCTTTGGGACCAATTTTCCCAGGCTCCTTGAAACTGGGTTAATTGCCCCTTCTGTGTTCTCCTTATAGCATGCTGCACATTAAGCACACATCAAAATCAAACAACCAAATCAAAATGGATTACAAACATATATGTCCAATACTCTCAATCTCATTGAAAGCCAAGCCTTGTTCACATGTACTCCCCCACCCAGTGAACCCAATTAGTAAGGTGATAAAACCAAAACAAATAACCAAAGTAACACAATGGTTACAAACAATTCAAATCCAGTGATTTCTGATTCAGAAGCAAATATTCTTTCTACAATACACTGATATTTAATTTTACTTTCATTTAAAAAATTAATGATAATTAGGTATAAGAATATAACTAAGAATTTAAAAGTTACTAGATATCATCTCATTTTATAATTAAAGTGATACCCAGGAAGCTTATTCTTTGCCAAAGAACAAATCACTATAAAACAGCAATGACAAGATTAGACATTTTGATGTTCTTTAATTACATACTGTAATCTCAGGAATGAGGTTATTTAATTTAAAGGTGAAAAACTTTAAAGATTTTTTTATTTCTTTTAAGATAACAAAGTTATTAAAAACAGAGTACAGGAGCTACCAATTCACTTTAAAGAAAGGTTTCCACAAAATTAGCTAAAATGTTGTAACAAACATAAGAATACTTAACTACTGTACAGAGCAATAAAGATAACATTACGTCAATATTATAATTATACAGTATAAATAACATATGACTATTAACCATATTCAAGGCACTATGGAACTAAGTATGTAAAGTATATAAAATAAGATTCCTAATCCCCAGAAACTTAAAATGTTTTTGAAAACAAGACACAAAGAGTGCAAATTTAAACAGAATTAGGTAAAAGTAGTCAATTAAGATAATTAACATTTTCAAAGGAAAACACTTTCTCCTATCAAGTTTCAGGAATTTAAAAAGAAATTACAACTTATCATCTGAGGAATCAATATAAAATTTCATAATAATGAAACTGAAAGCTTGAGAAACTGAAAGGGCCCTAAAACAATGCAACTCCAGTATCAACAGCATACCTTAATTTGGAACATCAAAATGAATACTGATAGTTAGTGGAGAAAAAACACTTATTAAAAAAGAATCTATGAATTCATATTTACATCAAAATAATCAAATGAGAAGTCTTTTTACATCAGAATACAAGACCAACTAAATATACTGAAGGAATGATAGAAAAACACCATTTTGCAACCACTGTAATAACTGATTCAAGCAAGAATCACCACTGAAGGCTAAAACCATTACGTGAATATTTTTTGGTAGATAAACATTTACATAGTCTCAAAGTATTACCCAGAGATTACTCAATAACAACAAAGGAGATAACACCTATTATAAGAGAGAAAACTGAAAGGAAAACTGATTCAAATAAACACCACCAACATGGTTAAACTGACATCATACTGCCTCCTGATGTGATGTACTAAGGATATATCATAACTTATGTGGGACTTCTGCCAAAAAGGCATAACATGAATGTAATTATAAAGAAGCAAAGGAACAAATCCAAACTGACAGTCTATAAAACAAAGGGCCTATACTCTTCAAAACTATTAATGTCAGGAAAGACCAAACAACGTTGGAAGAACTGTTTCAGATTTAAAGACTACAAGAGCTATGACAATGATAATGTAAAATATTAGAATGAAAAAATATTAAGGAGTATTACTGGCACAAGTGAAATTTCAATTTCAATATAAACTGTATAAAATAATATGAAGTTTCTTGAATCCACATATTGTGATTATATAATTGGCATTGTTCTTATGAGATACCGTAAGATAATAAAGAAAAAAAGAATATAAAATGTAATAAAGAGAATTACAACAGTAAGAATGAAAAAGGGGAGGAAAAAAGATCTATGTAGTAGACTCCTGACACATAACATATGATACATTCAACGACACTATATGTTTAATACGTAGTTTCCTTGTTAGCAACATACACAGTACATTAGTGCAGCATTTCCAGCCATTATTATACATTCTTCTGTGATGTTTCTCCTTAGGAAATGTGTCTCGGATTTCAAATGAATAAATGTACATCTTTGTCATACTCCAGAAGATATAATCAAGGAGCTTCAAACTGTAAACAAAATAAAAATACCTGTCTCCAGACTTTGAGGCCACTCAACAAACATAAAAAGTGATAAAGCAAATGTGGCAAATGTTAGTAATTGATGAGTCTAGGTAACAAGTATATGGGAGTTTGTTGTACTACTCTTGTAACTTTTCCCTAAGTTTGAATTTCTTCCCCCCCCAAAAAAAGTCTTCTGCTAATATTAAGACTTTACTTTGAAAAAATTAAGACATTTCAGAAAGGAAAAAACACAAACTGAACTTAACTTCCCTTCCCATCACAATTCATGTCATCTACTTAGGTTTAACAGCATCAACAAAAAGGTTTTCAGTATCAGAATATTTTACTAAAGTGGTCCCAAACTTACAAATGGGTTATGTTCCAAAAGTCCATTTGTAAGTCAACTGAATGTAGAATGATTTTCTGCTATTACAAATGATGGTTAGGTTCCTAATGCTGGCCACAGAAGTTCTTCAATAAACCATCATTAGCAATACAGCTGAATTAGTAGTGTATTGCATGCATACTGTTAAATTATACCAAGTTTCCCCTGACTTGTAGTCTTTCTGAAATAACATGTCAAATTGGGTGGATAAACTATAGGGAGGGAATAGAGACTGGGAGGGAGGGCGGCAGGTGTTTGTGAGGAACAATAGGGACGGACATTTCAAAGTGGAAATATAGCCCTCAGACAGCATGGCTACTCACTGCTCAACAAAAGGGCAAAATGAAATCTCAAGAAATGCCACTGATTCTCAAGAGCTCTCAGATGTCTTCCTTTATAATGCTGATGGATAAGGTGTTAAAATACATAGAAAATATGGAAGGCAGGACCTATAATCTAGAAAAATCTTTGTAATTTTTCAAGTCTGATCTGGGAAAACTAGTCTATGAATGGTTATTTCAACTAATTGATGACTTTCACTCACTTCAACATTTACTGATGGTTACGGTTTAAGATGTGAGGTGTCCCCCAAAATCTCAAACATGAGAGAATAAAAGATGGTTGGGTTGTAAAGGTCTTAACCCAATCAGTAATTTAATCCCCTGATAAGGATTATCTGAGTGATAACTAAAGTGGTAGGGTGTGGCTGAAGGAGGTGGGAATTGGGAAGTGGCTATGGGGTATTTATTTTGTATTTCCAGAGTAGAGACTCTCTGCTTCCTGATCATCACGTGAACTGGATCCCTTGGCCACACACTTTTGCCATGAGCCCCAAGGAATGGATTCTACTATCTACAGATTGAGACCTCTGAATCCATGAGCCCCCAAATAAACCTTTCTTCCTCTACAGTTGTTCTGGACAGGTCCTTTAGTCACAGTGGCAAAAAAGCAAACTAAAACACTGAGATTTCACTTAGTATCAAGCACTATGATTGGTTGGTGTGTACTGAGTATACAGACCAGCAAGGTGGTCCCTGACATAGGGGCTCAACCTAGCAACAGCAATTATAATACACTAAATACTCTAAAATGGGATTTATTCTGCAAATAATGTATGTATGGAAGCACCCAAGAGAAAATAACTTTGTCTAAAGAGAATAAAACTAGAATCACATATGGGATGACATTTGAGCTAGGACTTAAAGTTTAAGTAGTTGAAAGTGCATGAGGAAGAGAGCATTCCAATCATTGGCAAAAAAGGTGATGTGCTATAAATTCACCACCCCCTACTGAAAACATTTCTCAAAGCGTGTACCTTTGTTAATAATGCATTGTTTTAAATCCGCAGTTTTTATTTCTGTTAGAAAATAAAATACTAACTCAAGGTGTCTTATTGGAAGTTTGATTGATTAATGTGTGTTTCTCACCCAAGGGAACAATTCCTCTAGCTTTCTGCATCATTAGTTATTAAAGTGATGAAGTAAATTACCCATCATCAAATATCAATGTCCAAATATAGTAGTCTACCTCACACCGAAGCTAATTTTTTAATTCATGTGCTTGAGTTCACTTTCAGTAACTGCTAAGACAATTATTAAATAACATTAAATTCAGTAAATATTAATTAAATTTGTAATCATTATAATCTATAAATAATAAACCACCTCTAGTCAACATATATCCTATGTTATGTATAATATGAACAAAAAAATGGATGTATTGTCTTAATTATAAAAAACTGGGCAAAGGTTTCATTTATTATAGGGTACCCAGACAAAGTTATACACAGATAAAATATTTAGTTTCATAGACCAAATGAAGTATAAAAAAATTACAGATCACCTCCTAAAGTTATTTTTAAATATTTAATCCAGGCAGGTTATAAAAATATTTTTCTAATTTCAAACTTTAAATACCACATCTTGAAGACAGCTCTCATAGATAACTTCTAAGAGACATAATTTTCTAAAGAGAAGGCAAACTACTTATATTTAACTCTAACTTTGTCACAGACTGGCAAACAATATTGCAAGTAGTCGCATTTCTTTTTTTCTTTTTTTTCTTTTTTTTGTAGTTGTAGATGGACAACACACCTTTATTTGTTGTTTTTTTGGTTTTTTATGCAGCACTAAGGATGGAACCCAGTGCCTCACATGTGCTAGGCAAGCACTCTGCCACTGAGCTATAGCCCCAGCCCCTTAACTCTAATTATTTCAAAAAATTGGGGGAACTTATGGAGGTTAGAAGCAAACTACAACTGCAGATCAAAAATCTAATATAGAATAAACTAAATAATTTTTGTATTATCTGACAGGAGATTTAAGACATTGAGGTATTTTATCCAAAAGAAATAAATAAGCATTCTCTTGTATTGATTATAATAAAGTCCTTTTGTCAAAAACACTAAACACAGCCATACAGGACACTGGGCAGGGAATGCAGGGAACATGTGTAATCTTCATAGGAAGGAAGAGATGAAAGCAAAAAGAAAAATGGAGGGAGAACAGGCACTATGAATTTTTGTACAGTAAGCCTCAGGCAGAGCTAGGAACTAGAAACTTTTACACTCACCTCATTTAAATTATAACACCATGGGGCAGGTGGTGTAATGTCTTCCCATTTTACAGAAGATAATTTCATAACTTTGTCAGTAGGGAAGCTGGATCTGAATCAAGATCTGACTACAAAGTCAGTCTTCCTTTATGAGAGCTTGTAAATTAGCATGACATATTGAAGAATCCTCTCACATGAGGTTATTTAACAGAAAAGTGATTTGATTTCCATATTTGTACACTTCTCTTATTACTTAACTACCACAAAAGAGAAGGCACTCACTTCTCAATTTACCAAGACCATTCATATTTTCTTTTTAATATAGAAAAAAAGTAATGGTGATCACTTTCAAACCACAAAGCAGTATTCTCCTTGTCCCTTCACTTACACCAGACTTTGGAAATATTCAGATATACCATGAGTACATCTTTCAAACCAAAAAAAGGGGTGGGGTATATGATCTGAATACAAGACAGACTATTTGAAATTGGAAGATCCACGGCCATCATTATTGTATACAATAAAGTCCTCTTGCCAGACGAAAAGCAGTTAAGGGAGGAGATAAAATGGCTTTCCAAAACTTACTGAACAAGCACGTAACGTTCCACTAACAAATTTGCTTATGGTTTCCTCTTCCTAAATCAAAACACAAAATCTAACAAGAAGAATTGACTAGAGTATATCAAACTTCAAAATCATATTCTAATAAACATTTTTATAATTACTTAACCACCCTCAGAATACAGTTCAATATTTCTCTTTGGTAGTCAAATAATTAATGAGTGACACTGCTATCACCTAAATATTAATAAAATCAATATTAACTGCACTGCATTATAAATGGAAAATACAAAGCTAAAATGAACTTGTTCTGAAAAATACAGCACTGCCATTTGAAACAACTCAAATTTTTAAGGCATTTCCAATTACACTTATCCTCCCCTCAAAAAATTTTGTCAAACATAGCCATATGGACACATGAAATACTCTATGCAATTAGCAAGCCCCTAAGCAACTTGACGAGACCCTGTCTCAAAAAATTTAAAAAGAGCTAGGGATGTGGCTCAGTGGTTAAGTATCCCTGAGTTCAATTCCTGGTACCAGGGGGAAAAAAACAAAAACAAACAAAAAACCTCTATGCAGACGAAAATTATTCTGGAACTAATTCAACATGGTGACATTACAATTATTATTTTTCAGACTCAATAAACTACTTCCTTTTCTCCCCCCCCCCCCCAATTATTTAATTTTTAAAAACTCACCTGAAAAGTTAACACCTTTTTCGTAACATGAAAAAGGCCATAATTTTATATGTAACTATAATGTGAATTAAATTAAATAGGTAAGCAAATAATAGTGTTCCGTGAGGGTCACTAAGTACTTCATAAGCACTGACTGTTTTAGTAAATAAATATCACTTGGAAGCACTCTTACAACAGAATTATTAATCGAGTTCACACTCAAATTGCTAGGTATAGCTCTTCAGAAAACTTTCAATACTATAACATCATTATCTCCACTTTGCAACAATGTTTAATGAAAATTAAAGGTGATTCCAGTGTGAATGAATGCATTATCCTATACAACAAATACTAATCTATTCCATGTGACATACAATGGTGTCTATAAACATGACATTTGTATAAACATAATATTTAATGTAAACTCTAAACTCTATAAAACATCGGCAATAGTAAAATCACTTGACTCCCTAAAAGTTGCCATTTACAGAAAAAGAAATGAAGATACACAACAAAACAAAAAACATACATATAAAAGCCATAATAGCACAATACAGTTATTTTTACCCTCAATTCCTAAATTCACTTTTCACCTAAATTACTTTTCTTAAATGTCATTTTTGTATGTTTTAAAAAAACTATTTTGTTTACCTTTTCCACAGACTGGTTCAAGTACTGCCAAGGTAACAAAGATTTTAAAACTGACAACTAGAGTACTTAGCAGTTGTCAAAACAACACAGCTGGATTCTTAAAGGGAAAGTACTCTTGTGTAATATACACCTAATTACAGCTTTAGAGAACCTCTGCTTTATATACTAACAGATGATACAAGACACAAGGGAAACATGCTGTGCTAAAAACTTGAAAAACGTTAGACAGTATTTGTTTTGAAATACATATACCATTTTTAACACATCACAGCAGGTCTTTCTAAAAGCACAGTTATTGAATCCCAAACTCACTGTAAACTAAAATGCAGGTTAACACTATGATGCATTCAGTCTACACACAGTTCCCCACTGGATCATGACAGAAGGCTCGTTTCATAGCTCAGAAATCTATTTCAGGTCTGAGCAACAATTTTATAGTTGCACTTAACAATTTTATAGTTGCACTTACACGGGGCGGGAGGGGACCTTTTGTCTAATTCAGAAAAGTTCACCTTCTCCAAATTTATTTGCACTATCCTCTATTTTTAACCCTCACTGTTCAAAGACAGATGATCCTGAACCAAAAGGCAAAGTTTCTACCACACACCACGATCCCTCTGTGCTGGGATATACTTGGACAGCAGTGGGCAGCAAGCGGTTCTCTGCAGCCCCTCGGTTCTCCAGACGTCTCCCTACGCTGTGGAACTCCGCACCCGCAGGTGCCCCCAACTCAGGCCCACCCCGGATACTGACACCGACACTGACACACACACTCGCATGCACGCACATTTCAGACCTAAATGTTCCTCCCCGTTAGACCAAGATTCTCCCAAAGCAGAAACTGGGGAACTTCTTCCAAGTCCAACAACAGGGCAGAACGCACCCCGCAAGAAGGGGATCAATCCCTTCAAGGAGATCCTCGGCCTCCCACAACAAGAGAAAGGAACCGAGAGGCTCCGAGGCCCCAAAGGAACTCCTTCAACTTTCAAGGAGGCTATCTCCACCACCGCCCCCCGGACCCAAAGGCGGTGCGCGTTCGGGGAAGCTGCAGGCGTCAAACCCGCGCGGCCGAGCCGCCCCTCGCCCGCCCCACGGCGCCCCGTCAGACCCCCGGGCCCGCCCTCGGGACACCCCGCCCCCACCCCACCCCACCCCCGGGCGCCTCGCCCCTCCTCACGGACCCCAGCCCAAACACCACTCGCCTCTCCTCAGCACCCCACCTGCCCAGCTGCCGCACCCGCGACCCCGATCCCCTCCCGGACGCCCAGAGCCTCGTCCTAGGGGTCCCCGGAGCCCTACGGGCGCCACTCCTCGTCTGCGCTGCCCCCCACCCTAGAACCCCCACCCCAGCCCTACCTGACCCCCTCACCGAGACACCGCCCCCTCCAGCCCTGCCGGCTGCGCCGCCCGCGGCCCTCACCGTGTCTCCAGCGCAGCTGGCGGGCGTGCACACGCTGCAGCCCCGGCCCGCCACTGCACTCCGCGCCGCCCAGAGCCGCCTCCTTCAGCCCGGGACTCGCCGGGACATCGGCGCACGGATCCCCACACCGGGGCTATTTTTAGGAGACAGGCCTCGGCCAGACCGGAACTCGTTCCTTGCCGCGCGCGTGCGCACTCCGCCTGCCGGCTCGGTGTCCCTCCGCCAGCCTGGCCTTTTCCTCACTGCCCCTCGGTTCCCTCTCGTCCCTCCCTTAATGTTTCTTTTCTGTGATAATTTCTCCTCTTAGTGGGTTCTAGAGTACGTAGAATGGGGAAGACGGGGGTACGGGCAAAAAGTCACTCTGTTTGGGAACGATCGCTATTCCACAAGGACGTGAGGGGCGGACTATGTTTTTCCGGGTGGGTGAGGAGAAAGATCACCCGACACAGGAAGGAGATGACGGCGGTTTGGCGCCGGGGATACGGGCTGGAGCTCGCTTCCCTCAGAAGGACCGTGTTCTCCTGGAAGGGATACTGGTCACTTGATGAGGGCCTGGGCGCCTCCCAGGGCGGGGCAGCCCGGCGGCGTCGCGCCCGGCCACCCCCCCACCCCCGCAGCTGCCTGCCAGACCAGCCAGCGAGAGCCTGATCCTGAGCGATTCTAATGACGCGACGCGTGGCGAATCGCCGCGCGTGCCCCGCGGCTCCAGCCAACCCGGGGTGTCGGGGGCGGGGCGGAGCTGCTGGGGGCGGGGCCTGGCCCGGAGCGCCGGTCCGCACTTTCGGAGTCTACTGCCCAGCGGCGTTCTTCCGAACAGCTCGGAGCTCCCCACCCCCAACCTCGCAGCCATAGCTGGGGTCAAGGCCAGCTCCCAGGCCTTGGGGCGCACTTGGCCTTCTCTTAGATCGGCTCGCCACACCGGCGTCCACGCCTTCACTGTGGTCAAGGCCGCACCTGTGCTCGGGCAGGCGCACCCGCGTGGTCACTGTTACTGGGCAAATGCAATTGGATCTGGGACCTAAAGTAATAGAACTTACAGGGGCCTTAAAGGCGAAGGACATTTTGAGGCTGGCTAGCCAAGCTCCCCTAGTCCCAAGAGAGAAGCAACCTGTTTATCTTGACTATTAATAATAGCTAGTATGTCTTTAGTACTGAACTGTGATGAATATTTTGCATGTGTATCTCATGTAATCCTTACAACATCCCCATGAAGTAGATTTCAGTTTCTGTTCCCATTTTACAGATCAAGAAAGGGAAGCTGAAGAATCAAGGTGAACTGCAGGGTCACTGAACTTCAGGGGAGAGCACTGAGGTCTTGAACACCTAACCACTCTATACTGATTTTTCTGAAAGGGGCAAAGGAGATGTGCTTGGGAGCTGTTGCATTTTGTGGGCTGGTTGATTTTGTCAAGAGAGATCTTTAGCTGAGAAGCCATTGTCGGTCCTCTCACCCTAAAGCTGCTCACCTGTGTAGAGTTTCTCAGGGCTACACTGCCTGCATTTGCACCCAAAGGTGCAAGTGGAATGGACACAAAGCCAAACGGTTATTTTCATTTGAAGATGAGATATTCAATCCTGGGCACAGCACTTGAAAACTAAGTGATTGGTGTGGGTGAACAGATGTGCAGACTCTGTGGGTAGAGGAACTGGGAAGTTCCAAAGGAAGCTGGAGGCTCACTGGCTTCCTCCCTCAAGGTCTACAAGGCAGTGTGCTGGGGAGAGCCCAACACAAAAGCAGCACATACAAACCTGACTGGAAAATTAAGCCTGGAGCTCTGTTGGGAACCCCACAAGGGTGTTCACTATAGCCAGCAAAAGGGATTGCAGGGAGAATTTTAAAAGACATTAAAATTTGGTGTAAATCAACAAATCATGCAGAAATGCATGTTTTTTAACTTGCCAGAAGCTGCAATGCCAACTGCATTTAGAACTTTGGTCCAGGAAAATAGGAAGAGTTATACTTTTCCTTCAAAGCCAGGGGTCTCCCATGAGAGACAATGGATAACAATTCCCTCTCTTCCCACCTACCCTTCACCCTGGTAGAGAAAGAAGGGCAATGAGGACAGTTTGTTCCAAAAGAGATTTCACCCTCTCATTGCTCCACCCCAGGTCCTACCCTTCCAGAAACTAAGCCTTCTGGGACACAGAAGACTTAGCCCAAACTGCCCACCCACTACCTATGGCAATACTATTGGTCACCCCAGGATCCCGACGGGGAACTCAGTCTATGAGTCCAGCCAATGCTTGCATGCCTTAAGGAGAACCTCTCTCCCCATCACCTCCTACATAATAAAGCCCTTGTCTAAGAATTGCCAGGAAGAATGGGAAAGAGAAAAGGGGAGGAAGGAGAGGATAAAGGGAAGGAGGAATAAGTTTAACAGTTCTGGAGTACATTGTAAAATACATTATAGTATAAAATACATTTGCAGAGCCCAATCAACAGTTATTTATAGTTAAAGTAACTAATTTTAGGAAGTCACCACATCCTCTTTTCAGATTACAAAACCTGTTCCAGAAGTCCATTGTATTCAGCTAATTCCAGTGCTCAGCTGCTGAGCACTTATGTGTGCCATTGACTTGGAAGGAAACTCTAAGGAGCAGCACATATTAGTTCCCTACACTCTGTCTGACCTCCTTAAAGGTACTCTGGTACTGGTATCTGAACCTCAAGAGCTCCACGTTGCACTAGGTGCTTGGGATACAGAGGAGAGGAAGAGCAACCCTTGTTCCTTCAAAGGGGCTGTTAGGGAGGAAGATACAGCTTAAAACATAATGCAGCTTGACAATCACCTTGAGAGGGTCTTCGTCAGTGCCAGAGAGCACATATTATTAGTATCTAAGGAGGGAAGGGATTGGGGAAGACTTTTTACAGGAGACATTGTTTTATAGTGGATTTACAAAACCCTTCTAGTAGGATGCAAAAGGATTCCTCTCATTAGGTCTTGGTGTGAAGAATAAAACCCAAGCTCCTTAGGAAGCAGGCATCCCTGACTACACAGCCACCCTCTCTTTCACGTCTTCTGTCCATCACTTCACTGTCTTCATCCAGAATGCTGAGAAGCTTCTTTGTGCACATCAGCATGTTTCCTCTTGTCCTCAGGCCAAACACCTTTATACCAAGTCTCCACTTAGAGGACATTTCTCAAAGAGACTTCTCTAAGAGTACTTTGGTGTAAGCATGTCTTTACGTGTATCCGTCTTCTCCCTTGTAGAGAGAGATCCTTAAAGAGATATGCTTCATATTATATTTGCACTGTCTAGCATGGAGCCTGGTGTGGAATACAATCAAATAAGTGTTTGCTAAATATTTAGAAATAGTCTTTTGACAGAAGGAGTGCTGCATACAGGGGCCTCTTGAGTGTGGCTCAAGAGAACCCACCACTAGCACAGTGTACCCTGAGTGTGGATGGAGTGCCAAAAAGTGGAGGGAAATAAGGTTAGAAGAGTGATTAGGAGATGAAACAGAGCCTAGTGTGTTGACCATTCACAGGCAATGCCATTTGCCTTTTATTCTGAAAGTAACAGAGAGCCATCAACATATTAAGCAGGTGAGTCGATTGATCTATTTGGCATTTTAGAAGGATTCCTCAGGGAGCAAGACAAAAAAACAGTCACAACAGACTGGAGGAAACCAAGGAGACCTGACAACTAAGAGCAAAGTGTGATTCTGGATTGGATTCTAGTATAAAAAAGAGACAAAAGTGGAAAATTGGAATAGGATCTGTAGTTCATAATTATATAACATAGATAATTTCCTTGTTTTGATAATCATGTTATCCTTATGCAAGATGAAGACTTTCATGTAAGAAGTCAATGAACTCTACCATTTTTTAAACCTCTAGTAAGTCTAAAATTATTTCAAGATAAAACAATTTTTAGCAATAAATATTTTAAAATTTACTCAACTCCTTACTTATAACCTCCCCATGAGGAGTTAATATAGTTGGTATACCAGTTATCTGAAGCATTTTTATAATAATTTACAATAGCAAGTTTAACTTCAATTTGAACAATATTAAAAACATTGATAAAAATGTTTAAAAGTATAAATATTTTTAGGTGATCCATGTTCTGAATTGAAGGAGGAAAAACCACAGAAAATAACAAACTATATTCGGTTACTACACAAAGCAGAAGGATTTCATGTTTTCCCTATGGCTATCCCTAAACATTAGAAACTGACACATATACATATATAACTTCTAACATATAAAAGGATATGTAACATCCTTCAGAGGCATTAAAAGTTTTCATTTTTTTAATTTTAATATCACTTTGGCTTTTATTCTTGAGTGCCTAATAATGAAAAAGATGAATTCAGTCTTCACAGAAGGAAATGAAAGAGCTTTCCTTGGCTCAGTTTATATTCTTAAATGTAAAAGTCTACATAAAGATTAAATAGACTTTAAATATACAAGAAATTGAATCTTTGACAGCTGGATGTTTTACTCAATTGAACTTCAAATAAGTCTTTCAATTTCTATTATATGTTGTCATTTTGTTATATTGTATTATTTTTCTGTAGAGTTTATTCATACTTTGTGATTCTCTCCAACAACCAACAATATATTCACATTTCAATTACAGTAATTCCAAACCTTGAGATTATTTTCTTTTTAGATTCTGTATCCATTCAAAGAGGGACTGTACTTCACACATCCCCCAATGGCCCACCCACATCAACCCCTTGCATATGAAACCATCATGATCTCTCTCTACTGTGCTCTTTGCCTGTGTATTTTTGTCACAAGCATTTCTCCTGAAGGCTGAATCTATCCTACCAAGCACTCTTTGATCCCCTCTCAATATCTTTCAAAGTGAATTCCAAGCATGACCAGTCTCTGCCATGTTTATTGAGATGTCCTCTTAGACCCATTCTGGGCCTTATTGTCCCTGAGAGAATGGTCAGTTCTTTTTCTGATGGCCTCATTCCCAAATTGAAACTCAAAATCTAGTTAGGATTTTTATCTGTTAGAGTTTTAGAATATTGATATTTGAAACAAATGTGGAAGTTACTGAAAAGGTAAGACCACAAATTTTGGAGTCAAATGGTTCTTTGTTTAAATCACACCTCTGTCTTTTCCAGGTATATAGCATTGGGCAAGTTGCTCAATATCTGCAAACCTCAATTTCCTACATGTTAGATAACAGGAACCCTTATTCGAGGTTATTTTGAGAATTAAGTCATTCACATAAAGTGAATCAGCAACACATACCTACATAAATAACATCTGCACACGTGGTTGTTCATTGATGCATTCCACAAACTTCTACTAAGCCCCTACTATGTGCCAGCAATATTCTGAGCATTGGGAATAAAGAGAAGATCTATGTTCTCATGGAGCTTGTAGTCATTGGGGTAATCGGACAATAAAAAATACATCAACAAGAAAACATCAAATGGTAATGAGATAACATAAGATCATGAGATAGAGAAAGAAAACAGATACCTTGGCTTTGGGTATAGAGAAGGCTTCTCTGAGGTAATGGCATTGAAGTTGAGTGGCCACAGGAGCTGGCAAGATGAAGAGCTTGGCGTGTTTCAAACAGAGGGAAGAATGAAGTTCTTGAGTTGGGACCAAGATTGCTCTGCCTAAGAACAGAACAAGTGCAAACCTGGCTGAAGCAAAGTTTGGAGGGATGGGCATTCTTTTTATGCCATTTGTGGGTTGTTAAGTTGCCATTATCTGTGTTGGATAACTAGAAAGAAACAATAGATTAAATCACCAACAGATTGATAGGAACTGATCCCTTAAAATACAAAAGGGGCAAGTGATTGGTGTATTCATCTATTAATCCATTAGTTCATTTTCTTTTTTGTTTGCACATAACATGAACCTAAGTCAAACCAACTTAAGCCAAAAATTAAAAGAGGGAGGATTAGCAGAGGCTTATTTACCCGAAAGTATTCAAGGGTACAGTTGCCCTCCTTTATCCAGTTTTGTTTTTTATAACTTCAGTGATCAGCAGTCAATAAGTAAAAGGATGAATACAGTACAATAAGACACATTGAGAATGAGAGATCCCATTCATAACTTTTATTAGCCTATATTATTATAATTGTTCTATTATATAATGGTGGTTGATCTTTTTACTGTACCTAATTTGCAAATTAAACTCTATCATAGTTATGTATGTATAGGAAAACAATTTCTTTAGGATTGGGTGCTATTGCATGTCTTAAGACATCCACTGGGAATCCTGGGATATATCCTTTGTAGATAAAGGGAGACCACTTCTGAATACCAGGGACCTCTGCCGGTGGGCCTGGGGCCTGGGGCCTCTGCACACACTGGCTCCAGATCATTTTCTCTAACGTGAGGCCTGGCCAACAGCCCTTGTGTCTCTCAATCAACAATGCCTTCCCTAGAGTCTAGCTGGGGACCTGATACATAGCAGGCTTCCAATGAATGTTCCCTGAATGAAAGAGCAGAACACTGTCTTCACTCAGACAATGGCAAACTCTAGAACACTGTACTGTGGTGAAAAACTTGGTTTAAGTTACAGCCCAAATGACCAGAAAATCCAGGAATGGAAAAATCTATTTCATTCTGGACTTTAACAAGGAAGTAAATATTGGAGATCAGAGACCATGGTTTTCAGTGTTGGCATTAGCAAATATCAAAATGCCCCCCTTTTGAAAGAGGCTTCATTTTATGCCTAGATTTTCAATGAGGTCCCTGTTTTGTCAGAAATTTCAACCTCGGCTGGGTAATTGCACAACTCTTAACTTTGCTTGGCCTGCAGAGTCTTGGCATGATTGACTTTTTATGGTACATGCTGTAGGCAAGATTTTTATGAGGCCTGATCCTTGTCTTGACTTTATTTGATCATGTCTATCTGTAATTCAGCACACAGATGAATACAGACAGCACCTCTCAGCACCAAGAGGGGTGAATGCCACAGCAAATGATAGCAAAGTATTTATCATATACAGATCTACAGGAATGTAAAAAGTCTTCCCAGAAATCATGTTCTGGCATGTTGTGTGAATTAAGCACACAGTTTCAAGGGGCTGGGTCCTCTCCTTGCAAATCATTTGCATTTTCCAGCAACTTGGATAAGTTGGATTCAGCCTGCAGAAAGGAAAATTTTAAAAACTCAAGAGCTTCATCAAAATTCTTCAACAGAGTGCTCTGTCCTGATCTTTAGAACTATAAGAGGGTGCATTTTTGAGCAACTTCTCCTCAGAATACCAGTTCTAGAATTGAACACAGTGGCAGACCTGAGCTTATAGAAAGACTCCATTTTTCACCTTTCAGACTAAAAAAGATAAAAAGGATTTTTTAACACACTGAGTTGGCAAGGGCATACAGAAACAGGTATTCTTGTACATTGTTAAAGAGAATAAAAATTGGTAAAGGCTTGATGGAAGGCAAATTGGTTAATATCTGTCATAATTTTAAAATGCCCTTGACCCAGTCATTCTGCACCTAGGAATTAACTCTATAGAGATACTTACTTATAGTCATTGCATAATTATTTATAGCAGCAAAATACTTCTAGAAGGAAATAAATATTTATCAAAGTATCAAGATTGGATAAACAATTTTTAATACAACAGGATACCATTCAGCCATTAGACAGACAGTGGTCCACTTTTATCCTAGAGGGATACATTTTAAGACCCCAGTGGATGTCAAAATTAATAACAGAATGTGTGACATATACCATTGCCCTGTGTACATGCATGAACGCACAGATGGTGTGACTCTACTTTGTGTACAACCAGTGAAACAATAGCTGTACTCCATTTGTGTTCAATAAAAAAGAAAAAAAAAAAAAAAACAAAAAACCATGGATAGCGTTGAACCCTTTATATACTATGTTTTATCCATATGCCCTGCAGTATTGCCATACTTTCAGAGTCAATTTGTCCTTCCATGTTTTATGTCCTAGTGCCTTCTTTGTTTCACTACTCACTCTTTGGGCCATTATTATGTAAAGTAAGGATTATCTGAGCCTAAGCACCATGATACCATGACAGTCAATCTGATAACCAAGAAACCCACTAAGTGACAACCAGGTGGGTAGCATATACAGTGTGGATATGCTGGACAAAGGACTTATTCACATCCTGGGCAGGACAGAGTGGGACTGCAAGAGATTTCATCATGAATGAATGGCACTCAATTTAAAACTTATGGATTGCTTAATTCTCCAATTTTCCATTTATATTTTCAGACCATTGCTGACCACAGGTAACTAAAACCACAGAAGGCAAAACCTTGGATGATGGGAGACTTCTGTATATGACAGCTGAGTGTATGTGTGTGTCCTTAAACCAATGGTTTTCAATAAGAGAGACATCTGGTAACATATGAAGACAACTTGGGAGTGAGGTGCTACAGGCATCTCACTCCAAACTGGGTAGAGGTCAGGGATGCTGGCAACCATCCTAAAGTGTCCCACCCAAATGACAGAAAAGAATTATCCAGGGCAAAATGTCAATAGTGCTGAGGTTGAGAAATGCTTCTCCTAGATAAATCTCCACAAATTTTCATGAGTAGCCACAGTAGCAGCCTCTGAGAAGGGAAACTGGAAGACCGAGTATAACCCTTTCATCCTGATGGAAATTGCATATTTTCTACATTTATTTTTAAAGCATCAGTGTTAGGCAGTTTTTAAACATGCATTCTCAGGCTCTCTCATGCAGGTTCCCCAGCAGGCATTTATGTGCTTTCTTTCGCCTCACATCCCCTCCCTGCTTAGAGCAAATAGTAGACATAGCGAGTGAGCTTGAGGTTGGGAAAATTACTTGGAATTCACAAGTTTCTGGGCCATTTCTGTCACCTGGGACCAGAAGCATTATTGATGTGTTCACTATAAAAGAAAAGTGTGTAGCTTTCTTTGCTTGTTTCTGTTCATGTTGACTCTAGAACCTGGAGATTTGGAAAGCAAAATGCTCCTTCCCTTCCCTGCATGTACATATTGATAAGACAGATAATTTCAAGGCTACTTTCTGAGTGTAGTTTTTGTAATTCAAATGACAAATTATCTCTTGAAATATTTTAAACACCAGTTTGTGTTTAGCATATGATAATTTACTCCCAAAAGTTTGCTGAGGTAAGTCTACAAGGATGTTCATTGCCTAATGGCAAGAATCTGAAAAATAAAAAAGAGCCCAGGAGGGGCTGGGGTTGTAGCTCAGTGGTAGAGTGCTTGCCTAGTATGTGTGAAGCGCTGGATTTGATCCTCAGTACCACATAAAAATAAATAGGTAAAAACAAAGGTATTGAGTCCATCTAAAATTTAAAAAAATATTAAAGAGAAAAGAGCCTAGGAGAAAACTTAAATGAATGATCTCATAACTGTTCTATAGAATATTTTGCTACTGTTAAAAATTGGTGGATTTATATATGCTATATATATTAGAGAATATTCCACATCAAGATTGAATTGGAATTTTCATCTTGGCATAGGGACATCTTGCTTTATGGGAAGAATAATAAGAAACTCTTAATGTAGCTTCTTTGGGGAAAGGGACTGAGGGTTGAGAATGGGGGGACTATCCCAAGCATCTTCTGCTTCGTATTTTGTACTCTCATACATTGTTTAAATGTTCTATGTACGCATGCATATGTTTTTTAAATTTTTTCAACAGATGCTATCAGAATGGTAAGAATATAGACTACATTTCTTCTTATTTATAATAATGTACATAATATATAAATAAGACATTACCTGACTTAAGTTTGTTCAACTTTGTGATGATGAGAAATTGATACACATTCAATAGACACCACACTTGAAAGTCTGGATTTTGCTATATTCCTGTAGGCTAACAACATGCAGTACAATACTCTCAGATTCTGGGCAGTAACGACAAGCCATAGCTGCCAGACAGCCACACCATTATAAGGGGAAACAACCAACACTGTACATTGTCCTATCTTGCTAAGTAAGTTTAAGATGTTCAGCAGGGTTAAGTGGATTAAATGCATTTTCAACTTAATATTTTCAACTTTCAATGGGCTTATTGAAATGTTATCTACTTACTGGAAAGTACTTGTACTAGAAGAGAAAATTTTTAAAAACTTCAGAATGTAAAAGGAGCTACATAAATAACTATGGGATTAAACAGAAAACTAAAAATATTGTATAAAATTATGACAAATTAACTCACAGTTAAAGTAGTATCTATATGAACCTTCAAATATGAGCAATGATATTGAATATTCTCTAATATGTGTATCATATCCAGATACACCTCATTTTTAACAGTAGCAGAATATTCTACAGAACAACTACGTATGTATGTAGAATATGAGTAGAACATGACTTCTTATCATCATTATAATTATGGTTACTAGTATCCTTTAATGATAATTTTTTTAGTGTCTATAATAAACAAAGAGCATTGTAGTTAATTCTATGAAGGAAGTAAAGGTGATTCAGACATGGATATAAGCAGATACTCATTGAGTTACCTGACAGTTAAGGTGAAGGCCTTACACTGAGTTCTGCTTGCAAGTTAGTTTTCTAGAGTTAAGAACTTAGGCAACTCCCTAATAAGGATCAGGTACATAAACTGGGTCAGTCTGGTCTAAGTCCATTTGCTACAAAATCTTCCTTTATGAATGGACCCTCACCTGAAGTCTCCATTACAGTGAATCCTAGAGTTGTCAACAGGTTGTTTTAAGATTAAAGAGCTCACCATGAAAATGCATCCTAGCAGGTACACAATTCCAGCATCTCAATAGAACATTTTCTAATTCCTCCTGACAGCAGATAATATAAAAAACAACCGAGGGGCAAAGTGGGCCATTTCTACCAGAATTTCATCCAATTCAGGAATCTCTCCCTTTTTCTCTAAGAATGGCCTATATTGGAGAGGAGGAAGGGAGATATTGGTTCACAGCTATTCTCCATAACCGTTTGGCATCCCCAACACTTCACACTGATTCTTCAGCACACTCACTTCCCTGGGTTGGTGTCTGCCCATACTGGGATGCAGTGTTTCCTCACCCTGCAGAGTCCAGTAGGTTGCGTAGAGGAAACTAGAGCAGGAGTTCTTGCCCCTGGATGAACATTAAAATCACCTGAGAGCTCTTAAAAATGATACTCAGGCTGAAGCCAAAGATATGTTTGAAGAGTGAGGTGAGGCCCAGACATGTTAGGAAAAAAAAAAAAACTTGCCAATTGATTCTAATGTGCAGTAAAAGTTGAGAACCACAAAACTAGGAGGAAAACCTAGGGAAACTGAGTCATGAATCTCTATCCAGTGGGATTTGACATACATTTCATAATTAATGGGGAACCTAGAGGAGCCCCACAGATGTTTCAGTTGAACAGACAGGCCTCCCTTTGGCCCTCTGATCCATTAGTTCCCACTCTTTCTTCACCCTTTGATAAAACTTTTTAGAGCAGGCAAGATTTGGGGAACAGATATACCCAAATGTGTAAATGGCTCTAACATAAGAAAAATTAATTTCTTGTTCATATAAGAAGTTTTAAGTAATGGCTGGAGAAAGACACAACCAAATGGAATCACTGATTATGCAAGGTCGTTACCTTGGAAGGGGTCAGCTTCTAAGATAATCCAGAGATGCCTGAGTGAGCACCTTGGAGTCAGGTTCTAGGCCAGGAAACCTCCCCGGACTGCGTGATTCATGGTATGCCAACTGGAAGGTAGAGACCACAAGCAAAGCCACTGATGTGAGTTCCCCAAGGAAACTCCAGAGACAATGGAGTAGACACCAAATCTTGTCAACTTGGCAGCAGGGCTGATAGGAGATAGGGGATAATAGAACAAGTTCACCATGGGACATTTCCAAAGTTGCCATTGTGAGACTGATAGCAGTAAGTTTCTTTTGTCTGAATTCCTTCAGTATATCCCCATTCCATTTTGCCAGAGGAAGCTGTTCTCACTCTTTCTCTCCTTCTGTACAGCAAGGTTCATGTAACTCCCCAGCAATTATGCAGGGTTTGCATATGGAGCTCCCAACAAATGCTTAAGAGTTGTGTTCAGGGGGGACAGGGATAAAGGTTCAATCACTCCAGATGGGGGCAGGAATCTGCAATATGGAGCAAGCTTAGGACAAAGGCAACTCAGGATGTCTAATGTCAGATGACATACAATGGCCCAGTTGTCATCCAATGGGTGCAGGAACCCCTGTCAGCATAGCTACTACAAACTCCTGGGTATGTCACAAAAAAAGCCCAGGGTCAGCCATATGGCTTGGGTAATCAAAGGCCTCACCTGTAGATCACAGTTGTCCCTAGCAGGTGCCATGCATGAGTACTATATCCAAGAAGTTGATACCTTGGCCATTCAGCTGTTGGATATTCTGTGAAACATATGTCGTGAATTGCTGTGGTGGATGACAGTGGTGCTTAAAAATCTGAGATCAGTTTATAGATGGGCTGTGGCCCCAGTAATTTATTTATATAGAAAGTAGGTTTCTGTGCAAGGCAGAAACTACTGTGCATGTGGATAATGCCCTTTGCTCTCACCAAATCTCTCTGGAATGGACATTTCCTTGTTCCAAGAGGTCTTTATTCTTGGCTTATTGAAGACATTTTAAAAAGGAAATCATCAGGATTGTATATTATTTCAATTTTAAATTAATAGTTTAAAAATTAAATTGAGTCTCTATATTGTTTAATGGATACATTTAGAGTAAAAGTAGGGAAGGCACACATTAACTTCAAGAGTCTCAGGGTGCTAATAAAAAGAGGAGGAAAGACAAACTGAGTATGCTGTGGTTTCTATTTTGAAAAACACACAAAGAGGGGCTGGGGTTGTGGCTCAGTGGTAGAGGGTTTGCCTGGAATGCATGAGGCACTGGGTACCATCCTTAGCACCACATAAATATAAAATAAAGGTAGTGTGTCCACCTACAACTAAAAAAAATATATAAATATACATATATATATATATATAGTGTGTGTGTGTGTGTTTTGTGTGTGTGTGTGTGTGTGTATAAAGAGGAATAGATCCCCCCCAAACACACACATACACACACACACACAAAGAGATCTAAAGACAGCTGGGGATATTGCTCATGGTAGACCATGTCCCTGAGTTCAATCCCCAGTATTGCAAGAAAAAAAGAAAAAAAAAAGATTTGAAGAAAGATTTTGAAGAAAATCTTCAAAAAAAAGATTTGAAGAAGTAGAAAATGAATACCTGTTAAGTTTGGGCAGTAGAAACTCCGTGGACATGTGTAATTTTATTTTCTATACTTTTTGTATCTTTGAAACTCTTATAATCAAAATAAACATTTTTTAAATGATGGGCTATAGAAAGGAAATAAACTGTATGGAACTTCTGTATATATTGGCATTTCTTAAAAGTTCTACTTGTGATCATTTTGCTGTGAAGATGAGAAAGGGAAGATGAGTGTCAAGTTTAGATATGTAAGATAATAAAAGTTAAAAAGAAAACACCTATGTGCTCAGTATGTTCACAGTCCTAAACACTTTATTCATTAACCCACTGAGGCAGATACTAAAACAAACCTCCACTTGGAGACATGTTTACCTGACAACAAAATGGTTTCAGTTACTGGTGTTTCCAACGTGAGCTTGCTAAGTGAAATTAAGCAGGGAAGCCTCAAGCCAGAAAAGATTAAGCTCCCATTTCTCAGTGCATGGGTCTCAGTAGTAGCTGGGCCAGGGAGAATTAAATCTCAACCTCTATATAGCATTCTGTGTGAGATGGACCTGTGGAAAACAGACCTCACTTCCAGGAAGGGTCCAAGGACCTGACACCATAGGAGAATGAGCCCTGCTGGAACGGCTGCCACTCTCATTCTCAAAGGTAACCATTATCCTGACTGCTAACAACATAGATTAACTTTGCTGGTTTGTGAAGTTTATATAAATGGAATCATTAGAAATGTACTCTTATGTGTTGCTTATTGCATTCAACATATTTGTGGGATTATGTGACTGCATGTATTAATAGATCACTCATTTTCATTTCTGTAGAGTTTTCTTTTACATGAATAGATTATAATTTGTTTATCTTTTATGGCCATTTGGGAATTTTCCAATTGAAACTATTATGAATGGTGTCACTAAGAATGCTCTTGTGTATTTCTTTTGTTGTTGGGTGTTTCTTTTGTTTTGTTTTGTTTTTTCACTGCTGCCATGATTGAACCCAGGGCCTTGTGCATCTTGGTGAAAATGTCTATATAGTTCTGTTTAATATATCCTTATAGTTCACATACATTCAGCTTTCATAGATATTGCAAAACAATTTTCAAAAGCAGTTGTACTAAAGTCCTTTGCCCAAGTGGTGAGTGAGAGATCACATTGCACTGTAACATTATCAAAACTTGGACTTGTCTTATGTGGCTTTTAATGAATATTTAATCTATGCATCTATGCTCATTTTTAGTTACTTCTGTAGGAAAAGAGATTTCTGGGCTGGGGATCAAGAGTCTTCTCCTCACGTAATGTTTTTCAAAAAGTTGTTTGTCTTTTTCTCATGTTTTCTATTCTAGGTGAATTTTAAAATGAAATTATTAAATTCCATAAAATGTGGTAATTGTGAGATTAAACTTACATATAAATATTTAAAGTTTACATATATTATTAAATTGCACATCAAAAAGATTGTGTCAAAGGAATGAAAGACCTTGACAATGAAAACTACAGAACACTAAACAAAGAAATTGAAGAAGATGGAAAGATTTCCCATGTTCTTGGATAGGCAGAATTAATATTGTCAAAATAGCCATACTATCAAAAGCACTACACAGATTTAATTCAATTCCTATTAAAATGCCAATGACATTTTTCATAGAAATAGAAAAAGTAGTCATGAAATTCATTTGGAAAAATGAGAGACCCATAATAGCCAGAGCAATCCTCAATGAGAAAAGTGAAGCAAGAGGCATCAACAGACCTTAAATTATACTATGGAAAAAGCAATGGTATTGGCACCAAAACAGACATGAAGACCAATGGTACAGAATAGAAGACACAGAGATAAACACATAAATACAGTTGTCTCATACTAGACAATGTAATCATAAACATACATTGGAGAAAAGATAACCTCTTCAACAAATGGTGCTGGGAAAACTGGAAATCCATATGTAACAAAATGAAATTAGACCCCTATCTCGCCCTCTGCACAAAAATCAACTCAAAGTGGATCAGGACATAGGCATTAGACCAAAGACCCTGTGCTGACTAGAAGAAAATGTAGGCCCAACTCTCCATCATGTTGGCTTAGGAAACAAATCTCTCAACAAGACTCCGATAGTGTAAGGAATAAAATAAAGAACCAATAAATGGGGGCTTGTGGCTCAGTAGTAAAGCACATCATGTGTGAGGCACTGGGTTCAATTCTCAGCACCACATATAAATAAATGAATAAAATAAAGATCAATCAACATCTAAAAAATATTTTTAAAAAAGAATCAATAAATGGGATGGATTCAAACTAAAAAGCTTCTTCTCAGCAAAGGAAACAGTCAATAACATGAAAAGAGAACCTACAGTGTGGGAGAAAATCTTTACCACACACCTCAAATTGAGCACTAATCTCCAGGATATATAAAGAACTCAAAAAACAACACCCCAAAAAACAAATAATCCAATCAATAAATGGGCTGAGGAACTAAACAGACACACACTTCACAGAAAAAATACAATTGGGCCATTTGCCCATTTGCCTACCTCTTGCATGTCGGCCTCTAGCTTGCCCATCTCCTGCCTTTCACCTACCCACCTCCTGCCACCTGACATTTACCCACCAATGGCCCACCTTTAGCCTACAGATTGCCCACAGACCACCAGCAGATTACCTGCTGGCCACTGTTGCCTGAAAGTCCTTTGTCACAGTACCCACAGGTTTGGTTACAGGTGGCTGCTGCCATCTTGGGACATCGGCCAGGGTCTGCAGTTTTGCTGCTGCCACTGCTGTTGCCATCTAAGGGCAGGGCTACCTGAGTCTGGGGATGCTGGCCAGGGCCTGGAGATTTATTAGGGTAATTGCAGGTCTGGTTGCACCTGAGGTCTTTCTGCTAGACGTGCTAGTAGCAACCATCTGACTGCCTCTTTGCAGGGTCATGTCTTTATGTGAGTGCGTCCCTGGTGGTCTCTCTGCAAGTTGAAAGGGCATTGAGATCTTGGGACTGCAGCAAGGCAGAACCTAGGGAATCTGGAGCCCAGATACATCAAATTGCAGCTGGGTCTGCTTGGGCCAGTCTGGGTCTGGCAAGCCCATGGAAAGCCACAGACTAAGGGTAGTTCCCTGCGGGAAGCACAGGTTGGAAAAACTGGAGAAAACTGAGCTCTCTCCAGCTCCAGTTGGAGTGTGCGGCGAGGTAAGGGCCCAGCTACAGTGGGTGGGAAGACTGGAAGAGGGTGTGAGGGCATCTTATTACGGACTCCCCCACCCAAACTGTCTGGCACCCACTGGACTGGAGTTAACATCAAACTTCAGAAAACCCCACCTATCGGCAGAGAAGGGAAGCTGAGAAAGTTTTTGAAAGCCCATGGAAGTAATCATTCAATTTTCCATTGAGATTTTCCTTCCCCCCCAAACCTCTGCCAACTTTGAATCCAAATATTATTCAAGCACCAATTTATTGATGAATGGGATTTCTGAATAATATATTACAGTTTTATTGTGTATTCTTATATTTTTATTTTCTAAAAAATCTGTATATATTTTTTCACTCACCTGTCTCCCTGGATTCTCTCACTTCTCTGATACTAATAGTCAACCTCTATTAATTCCTCCCTCACTCTTACTATAAATTTTTATCTCTGTCTTCTCTCCCTCTCCCTCATAAACATCACATCTTATACTACTTCTGTCCATCATTTGAAATGGTAAATCCTTTTTGCAAACTTACTGCTTTTATTGTAGACAATAATCGAGCACATTGTTTCTGTTTATTACAACAAAACTGTAGATGCCTTCATAGGAGCCATTTGTTTTAAGGTGGTATGTCATTTGCATTTGGTGCTGTTAATATTGGTCTCCCCCATACAGGTGACCTTCACCTGTACTGGAAGCCTTCAGGGACACTAGAAGACTACAGGGTAGAAACTGCTGCTAGATGAGAAGACACACAAACAACATGAACAAACAAGGGAACAAAAGCACTTCACACAAACCAAGATGTTCCAGCAATAGAATCCATAGACAGCACAGTAGAAGAAATGTCAGAGAAGGAGTTTAGAAAGCACACAGTTAGATTGATCTTCCAAATAAAGGATGGTATTGAAGGAAAAACATAGGAAGTGTCTATTCACTTCAATAAAGAGGCAGAGATTATAAAAAGAAATCAAGCAGAAATCCTCAAAATGAAGGGAACAATAAACCAAATGAAAAATTCAGTGGAGGGCTGGGGTTGTGGCTCTGTGGTAGAGCACTTTCCTAGCACATGTGAGGCACTGGGTTTGATCCTCAGCCCCACATAAGAAACAAATAAAGGTATTATGTCTATCTACAACTAAAAATATTTTTAAAAAGTCAATGAAAAGTATCACCAACAAACTAGAGCACTTAGAAAACAGAACCTCAGACAATGAAGACAAAATACGTACTCTGAAAAATCAAGTCAACTGAACAGAGAAGATGATAAGAAACCATGAACAGAACTTCCAAGAAATATGGGATAAAGTGACAAGACTAAATTTAAGATTTATTGGAATAGACGAAGGTGTGGAGATACAAACCAAAGGAATGCACAATCTTTTCAATGACTTTTATGATTTGGATGTGAAGTGTCCTCCAAAAGCTCACCTGTGAGACAATGCTGGAAGGTTCAGAGGAGAAATGATTGGGTTGTAAAAGTCTTAACCCAATCAGTGAATTAATCCCTGATGGGATTAATTGAAGTGGTAGTGTGTGGCTGGAGGAGGTGGGAATTGGGTGTGGCTATGGGGTATATATTTTGTATCTGGAGAGTGGAGTTTCTCTCTCTCTCTCTCTCTCTCTCTCTCTCTCTCCCTCTTCCTCTTCCTGATGATGTGAGCTGCTTCCTTCTGCCACACTCTTCCCCCATGATGTTCTGCCTCACCTTGAGCCCTGAGGAATGGAGCTAGCCTTGTATGGACTAAGACCTCTGAAACTGTGAGCTCCCAAATAAACTTTTCCTCCTAAAATTGTTCAGGTCACAGCAGCAAAAAAGCTGACTGAAACAATGACATAATATTAGAAAACCTCCCAAATCTAAAGAATGGAAAATCAACTACAAGAGACTTACTGAAAGCACCCAGAAAGCCACTCTGGATGCAGGAACTCATGCAAGATATTTTATTAAGCGGACAGGCAGACTGTCTGCCTGCAGGGAGAGAGAGGAGAGAGAGAGAGAGAGAGAGAGAGAGAGAGAGAGAGAGTGAGTGAGTATGGTGGGAGAGCTATTCTTAAGTAGTGGAATTTTGTGGTCTAATAACAATCTGGACCAATGACCGACTAGGAAGCTCATGGGCTAACACTCTGGGTTGTAAAATGGTGTGGGAAGGCAGAATAATGGTGGCAGCAAAATAGCAGATCTGATGCCAATACTTACAGGACCCCAAATGTGCAAAATTACACAGACACATACCAAGGCACATTATAATGAGAATGACTAACATACAGAATAAGGATAGAATGTTATAGGCTGTGAGAGAAAAAAAATGAAATTACATATGGGGGGAAACCAATTAGAATATCAACTGATTTCTCAACCCAGACCCTCAATACCAGGAGACCCTGGAATAACATATATGAAACTATGAAAGAAAATGGATGCTAACCAGAATTTTATATCCAGCAAAATTAAGATTAAAAACCGTCCATGATAAACAAAAGTTAAAAAAATTCACTAGAGAACCTGCACTATAGAACATTCTCAGCAAAATATTCCATGAGGAGAAAATGAAAACAATAATAACTGGCAAATGGAGGTACTACACTAAAGGAAAGGTCAATCAAAGGAGAAACTAAATCAAATTAAAAACCAAAAATAAACCAAAATGACCAGGAATACAAATCATATCTCAATAATAACCCTGAATGTTAATGACCTAAACTCATCAATCAAAAGACATAGACTGGCAGATTGGATTAAAAAAAAAAAAAAAAGACCCAACTAGTTGCTGTCTTCAAGAGACTCACCTCCTAGGAAAAGACATCCACAGACTGAAGGTGAAAGGTTGAGAAAAACATATCACTCATATGGATTGTGTAATCAAGCAGGGGTTTCCATCCTCATATCAGACAAAGTGGACTTCAAACAAAAGTTAGTCAGAAGGGATAAAGAAGGACACCTCAGGGCTGAGATTGCGAGTCAGAGGTAGAGTGTTTGCCTCATATGTGCGAGACACTGGGTTCAATTCTCAGCACCACATATAAAGAAATGAATAAAATAAAGGTACATCAACAACTATATATATTTTTTATAAAGAGGAACACTTCACACTGCTTAAAGGAATCATATATCAACAAGACATAACAATTGTAAATATATATGCCCTAAACAATGGAGCATCTGCGTACATCAAACAAACCCTTCTCAATTTCAAGAATCAAATAGACCACAACACAATAATACAGGGTGACTTTAACACACCTCTCTTACCACTGGATAGATCTTCCAAATAAAAACTAAACAAAGAAACTATAGAACTAAATACTACAAACAATGATTTAGACTTAAAGGACATATATAGAATATTTCATCCATCATTGAGCCAATACACTTTCTTCTCAGCAACACGTGGATCCTTCTCTAAAATAGACCACATGTTATGTCACAAAGCAACTCTCAGAAAATACAAAAAATAGAAATACTACCCTGCATTCTATCAGATCATAATGGAATAAAACTAAAATTCAGTGATAAAATAAAAAATAGAAGAGACTCCAACACCTGGAGACTAAATAGCATGCTACTGAATGATGAATGGATAGCAGAAGAAATCAGGGAGGAAATTAAAAAATACTTAAAGGTAAATAAAAACACTGATACAACATATCAAAAACTCTGGAACACTATGAAGGCAGTGCTAAAAGGAAAGTTCATTGCATTGAGCTTATACATTAAAAGAATAAAAAGTCAACAAGTAAATGGCCTAACATTACATCTCAAAGCCCTAAAAAAAAAGAGAGAGAGCAAATAACACCCAAAGCAGCAGAAGACAGG
>JAJEJO010003624.1:206530-238493 GCA_020662805.1 Glaucomys volans
AGCAGAAGACAGGAAATAATTAAAATCGGAGCTGAAATCAATGAAATTGAAACAAAAAAAAAAAACCAATTGGAAAAAATCGACAAAACAAAAAGTTAGTTCTTTGAAAAAATAAATAAAATCGATAAACCCTTAGCTACACTAACGAAGAGAGAGAGAGAAGAAACTCAAACTACTAAAATTCATGATGAAAAAGGAAATATCACAATGGACACTACTGAAATATGGAAGATAATTAGAAACTATTTTGAAAATTTATACTTAACTAAAATAGAACATCTCAAAGACATCAACAAGTTTCTAGAGACATACAATCTACTGAAACTGAAGCAGGAGGACATACACAATTTAAACAGATATATTTCAAGCAATGAAATAAAAGATGCCAATCAAAAGTCAACCAACCAAGAAAAGTCCAGGACTACACATATTCTCAGCTGAGTTCACAATACATTCAAAGAAAAATTAACACCAATACTCCTCAAATTATTCCATGAAATGGAAAAGGAGGGAACCCTTCCAAGGTCATTCTATGAGGCTAGAATCACCCTGATACAAAAACCAAAAACACATCAAGGAAAAAAAACGTTAGACCATTATCCCTGATGAACATAGATGCAAACTTTTTCAATAAAATTCTGGAAAATTACATACAAAAACATATTAAAAAGATAGTGCACCACAATCAAGTGGGTTCATCCCAGGGATGCAAGGTTGGTTCAACATACGGAAATCAATAAATGATTGATTGAGTCACATCAATAGACTTAAAGACAAGAATCATATGATCATCAACAGATGCAGAAAAAGTATTTGACAAAATATAGCACCTCTTCATGTTCAAAACACTAGAAAAACTATAGGAAAATACCTCAACATTGTAAAAGTTATCTATACTAAGCAAGAGGCCAACATCATTCTAAATGGAGAAAAATGGAAAGCATTCCCTCTAAAAACTGGAACAAGACAGGGATGCTCTCTTTAACCACTTCTATTCAACATTGTCCTTGAAACTCTAGTCAGAGCAATCAGACAGGCAAAACAAATTAAAGGGATACAAATAGGAAAAGAAGAACTCAAACTATCATGATTTGCTTACAACATGATTCTATATTTAGAAGATCCAAAAAATTTCACCAGAAAACTTCTAGAACTCATAAATGAATTCAGCAAAGTAGTAGGATATAAAATCAACATCCATAAATCAAACATGTTCCCATACATAAGCGATGAATTCACTGCAAGAAAAATCAATAAAACTACCCCATTCACAATAGCCTCAAAAAAATAAAATATTTGGCAATTAATCTAACAAAAGAGGTGAAAGACAGGTAGAATTAACATTGTCAAAATGGCCATACTACCAAAAACCCTATACAGATTTAATGCAATTCCTATTAAAATCCCAATGACATTCTTCATGGAACTAGAAAAAGCAATCATGAAATTCATTTGGGAAAATAAGAGACCTAGAATAGCCAAGCAATCTTTAGCAAGAAAAGTGAAGCAGGAGGCATCACAATACCAGACCTTAAACTATACTACAGAACAATAGTAACAAAAACAGCATGGTATTGGCACCAAAATAGACGTGTAGACCAATGGTACAAAATAGAAGACACAGAGACAAACCCACACAAATATGGCTATCTCATACTAGACAAAGGTGCCAAAATATACATTGGAGAAATGATAGCCTCTTCAACAAATGGTGCTGGGAAAACTGGAAAAACATATGTAACAAAATGAAATTAAACCAAAATGAAATTAAACAAAATGAAATAGTACCAAAATCAACTCAAGTAGATCAAAGACTTAGGCACAAGAACTGAGACCCTGTACCTAATAGAAGAAAAGGTAGACCCACATCTTCATTATGTAGGCTTAGGACCTGACTTCCTTAACAAGACTCCTAAAGCACAAGAAATAGAATCAAGAATCAATAAATGGAATATATTCAAACTAAAAAGCTTCTTCTCAGCAAAGGAAGCAATCAGTAACATGACGAGAGAGAGCCTACAGATTTGGAGAAAATCTTTACCACACATACCTCAGATAGAGCACTAATCTCCAGGATATATAAAGATCAAAAAACTTAACACCAAAAAAACAAATAACCTAATCAATTAATGGGCTAAGGAACTGAACAAACACTTCACAGAAGAAGAAATACAATCAATCAACAAACATATGAAAAAATGTTCATTGTCTCTAGCAATTAGAGAAATGCAAATCAAAACTACTCTAAGATTTCATCTCACTCCAGGCAGAATGACAATTATCAAAACTACAAGCAACAATAAATGTTGGCGAGGATGTGGGGGAAAAAGGTACACTCATCTATTGCTGGTAGAACTACAAATTGATGCAACAACTCTGAAGGGCAGTATGGAGATTCCTCAGAAAACTAGGAACCACTGTTTAACCCAGTTATCCCACTCCTTGGCATATACCTAAAGGACTTAAAGTCGGTATACTATAATGAAGTGGACACATCAATGTTTATCACATCTCAATTCACAATAGCTAAGCTATGGAACCAATGTAGGTGCCTTTCAACAGATGAATGGATAAAGAAAATGTGGTGCATGTATCAAATGGAATATTACTCAGTCATAAAGAAGAATGAAATGATGGCATTTGCCAGGAAATGGATGTAACTGGACACTATCATCCTAAGTGAAATAAGTCAATCCCATCAACCAAAGGCCTAGTGTTCTCTCTGACATGTGGATGCTGACTCACAAAAGGTGGAGGAGGGAGTTGAGGCGAAGAGAAGAGGAGGTTCACTGGATTGGATAGGGCAGAGTTGGGGCAAGGTAGGGGGATGGGAATGGAAAAGACAGTAGAATGAATTAGACATAACTTTCCTGTGTTCATATATGAATACGCAACCAGTATAACTTCCACATCATGTTCAACCACAAAAATGGGAAGTTATATTCCAGAGTATATTATGTGTCAAAATGCATTCTACTGTCATATATAACTAAATATAACAAATGAAAAAAAAATTTTTAAATGTTGTGAAAAAGATTTTGTCAAAAATACAAGTTCTGCCAAAGGTGAAAAAGAGTAATCATTTCCCTTGACCACCACCAACATCAAATAGTAACAAACTAAATTTTCTACTACAAAGAAAGACAGCATATTACATTTAATTTTGCATTTCCCTTATTAATAGGAAGGAAGTTGCCTATTTCTTACAGGTTTATTTGTCATTTATATTTCTTCTGTGGATTAGCATGTTCACATTCTTGGCTAGAAGAAATTGAGTCACCAAGATTATACAGCCAGGAAAGTACAGAGATAGGATTCAAATCCAAGACAACTTAAACCTGAGGCCCACAGTTACTATACTGTACTATACTATACTCCATTCTATCAATACTATACACCCCAATACTATACTATCAACCACACTGTGCTATGCACTATCCTAGAGAGCACACTATAGTATAGCTCACGCTATGCATAATACCATACTCCGCCAAGTTATTCTATACTCTGCAGCTTCCTTATTGCCTGGGGGGAATTTGCATTTCTTGAAAACATGCATAGTGTAAAGTTTCATCAACTTTACTAAATAACTATTATTAAGTTTAAAGGCAGGTGCCTTAACAGAGTTATTAAGTGCAAGTAATGCCTATTTTTCGTCTCTTTTAAATTTCCAAATGATAATCAGAGGTAATTCTTGCATGGGAAAGAGGCTTTTGTTGTTCCTCACGTTTTAAATCTCTCCGTAGGGAACGAACATTTCAAAGATGTTAAATAACTTAAGATGTAAGGCAGGGGCACATTTCCTGCTCAGTAGGCCTGGGAACGCATCTCCATTTCCTCAGGGTCAGGAGGCAGAGAGGCCAAAGCCCTTTCAGTTCTTGTCTGCGGATGAACCCGGATGGAGCATGGGTAGGTCATGAGGCAGCAGGATGCTGAGGCACAAATCCAGGCTTCCATTCCTGACGCTGGCTCCGGAGCGGGGGAGCCTTGGGCAAATTACTTACCCCCTGGGACTCAAGTTTCCTCATTTATAGAAAGATTTGTTAGACTTGCTGATCTTACATAAGGTCTCTTCTAGGGCAAAAATGATAGGATGTGTTTTATAATACAAACTGTGTTAGTTATACTGTTACCATTTAAAAAGAACACACTTTACAGAAGTATTATATACACTATATCATCTGAAGGGAAATGCAACACTTTTAAAAAATCTGTATCTCTGGGTGGTAGAATTTTCTTCTCTGTGTTTTCCTGCCCTTTTCAATTTCTGTACAATGAATATGTATTATTTTGTAATCTGAAAAGAATGTATGTTTTAACACATTGGAAACTGCAAGAGAACCAAAAATAGAATATAACCACCCGAATTTTAATGTAACCAGGATACCAGACGGAAGGCCCAACGTCCCACATATTATGGAATGTTTTAAGATGTCAAGGGGTCAGGATCTCATCTGACAGATGGACTCACCAGCAACCCAGCCTGCTCAGCAGCATCCGGGGACAGTGTTTCCATAATGACTCACAGGGACCGTGCCAGCCAGGCCCGGATCACAGCCTTTTCCATTTCCAGCCCCAGAGTTGTGATGGCCTGACACTGTGGTTCTCATGGAATTCTGAAGCAAGCCTGGCTTCATCATAATGACTGCCTATTCAAGGCAGCAATGGGAAGGAGGATATGACTAATGACATTTGGAGGGAGTATGGGAACAAAACCAAAAATTACAGTGACTTTCTGGTGGTGATACACTGAATAGAAACAGAACTCTGTATTCACAAATCCAAGAGTGTGTGGCCTGGCCAAAGGACCAGAGGCAAAAAATAAACAGCAGACATCCTGATTTGTCAGTTTTCAGTGATGTCTTGAGATCCAGACTGGGAGTCGGGCAAGAAGCCACTTGACAGGTGGACACCTCAGCATCAGGGGCACACTTCCTTGGCCTTGGAATGTTAGAGAGGAGACCCATCTTGGCAATGAAGGACATTTCCAGTTCTGTATGTGCTATTTTCCCTCCTCTGCACCAAAGCTATACCCACATCACTATATTGCTATTCTGGTAGATTCAAATCTAATCATAGCCAGCTCATAAGCCAATTGTGCAAATTTCACAACTCCCAGGTATCCCGCTTTCAATTATTAAAATTGGGATTCTTATCCTGGATCCGTAGACTCCAAGGTGTCTGTGGACCTAATTAAGAGTCCTATACTTGGTTGAGAGAGCAATTTCCTATTTATTTTCACTAACCTCAGACTGAAATTTAGCATTTTCTCCTAAAAGTATATTGGCAAAAAAAACCACCACCACAACAGTAATATTAATAGCACCTTGACATTGTCATGAATAAAAAGTACAGATACATTCAAATTACAGTACCATTTTTACGCATATCTCCGCACTTTGTTCCTGCTCATTACTACTTGAAAAGTTATACAATTTATTAGACTCCCAGCTAGATCTTATTTAGTGTATCCATTAAGAAGCACATTAATTACTATAATGCAAATTTACTTATTCTGATAACTATATCTACTCTAAGGTTTTCCTCTGTAGTCCTCTGTATTTTAATTTGTGACTTTCAAAATATTCTGAGATTCCATGCATAGGTTTTAGAAGATGGCCAAAGGGTCTGCAGTGTAAAAGCATGTAAGAATGCTGTATTAAAATAAATAATATTGAACTATCTTTTCAACCACATTCAACATGAAGTTAAATATTAGACATTTCATATCTTTGAAGACTCCTGCTTGCAATCAAAATGCAATAAAAGGAACTGGGTCTCTCTGCCAATGTAACTTAAAGCCTACATAGAATATATTCATTTTCAAGACATTTCACACTAGACAACAAAAGATCCCTGAGAAATTTCTGAATAGGGTGAACTCTACAATTGCCAAAGCATATTGCCAGAAGGGAATTTTCAGGCATCAGTTGAAGAAGGGGACCCAAGAGGAGCCTGTTGGTCTTTTTGCATTGAGAAAATGGAGCTGAAGTCTGAGAGACTCTGACTAGAGTATGCAGAGCAGAGTATCAAAGAAGAAAGAATTGCAAAGAAAAGAAACTCTAGAAATCTTCAAGAATCCCTTGTAAGTCTTCATCTAAGATGGTTCAGCACATGTGTAAGAGAAAACTAACCAAGGCCAAGGAAAGAAGCACCTGGAAGGATTGGAGGCAACAATCTCTGGACCTCTCCTTGATCAGGACAGAGTTCATAATCTATTGGGCATCAGTTTTGCCTCAGTAATAGGAGCAGTTGTAAGCTAAATGCTGTGCTGGTTCTTCCCATCAAAACATAAATGTAAAATCTGAATCCAAGTGGTCCTGAAGAATGCACTAGGAATAGAAATACAGTAAGTGTCTAGCACCCCAAAAGGTTGAAATCTACAATGTTGCTTTCTTGTGAATAATTATTAGGCATGCAAAGGAAGAGGAAAATGTGACCAATAGTGAGAAAGAAATGAATCAAAAGAAAACGACCCCAAAATGACACAGGTGATATAATTAGCAGCCACATACATGAAGTCAATCATTATAACAGTATTTCATGTGTTAAAGAAGATAATATTAAGCATGCTAAGTTGAATACATGGTAAATATTAAATAAATATATATCAGAATTGAAGAGATGAAAACTACCATGTCTGAGATTAAAACTACACTGGATAGGATTAATACTGAAGAAGATGGAATGAATTAGATGCTGTAGAAGAAAAGTTTAGTGAACTTGAAGACATCGAAAAGAAACACATGCAAAGAGACAAAATTGAATAAATATCAATGAACAGAGAATCAATGAACTGTGGGACAACTTAAAGTGATCTGATCTATGTGAAATTGGAATCTTTGAAGGAGATAGGGGCACCAAAAATTGATGAAATTGTACTTCCAATTCTTCAAAAGTTGATGAAAACTATAATCCCACATATGAATGCAAAATATACAATGAACCCCCAGCACAAGAAATAAGAAGAAAACCAAAGCATATTAAAATAAAATTACTTAACTTAGGTGGTAACAAACTCAAAGCCAACAGAGATAAAGTACACCTTATGTACAGAAAACAAAGGTAAAGATTATAGATCATTTCTCATCTGAAACAGTGCAAGTGAGAAGACAGAGCAATATATTCAAGCACTAAAACAATGAAATAACACAAAGCAAAAAGCCTGTCAGCATAGAATTCTTTATTGTTATATCCATTTCTTCTAAATTATCCAATTTGTAGAAAATAATTATTCATAATAGTCTCTTATGGTCCTTCGTATTTCTATGGTCTCAGTTGTAATATCTCCTCTTTCCAAGAGAAGCAGGAGCAGCTATATGTACATCAGACCAAATAGACTCTAAGGCAAAAAGTGTCATGAGAGACAAAGAAAGTCATTACATAATAATGATGGGGTCAATTCATCCAGAGGATATAATAATTTTCCATATGTATGCACCTAAATATATAAAGCAAATATTAAGAGCACTGAGGAGAGAAATAGTAATACTATAATAGTAAGGAACTTCAGTACTCCACTTTCAACAATGCATAGATTGACCAAACAGAAATCAATAAGGAACCATCAGACTGGACCTGTGCTTTAGGCCAAATGAACCTAACAGACATAAACAGAACATTCCATCCAAGACCAGCAGGCTACACATTCTTTTCAAGTGCACAGGAAACAGTCTCCAGGATCAATAATTAGGCCATGAAACAAATGGTAACAAATTAAGAAGACTAAGTCATATCAAGTATCTTTTCTGACCACAGTGATATGAAACTAGAAATCAGTAAGAGGAGGAAAATTGGAAATTTCACAAATATGCAGAAATAAAATAACCCTCCTGACAACCAATGGATCAAAGAAGAAATCAAAAGGAAAATCAAATAATATCTAGAGACAAATGAAAATGGAAACACAGCATGTAAAAAACTTAGGAAATATAGCAAAAGTAGTTCCAAGAAGGACGTTTATAGTAATAAGCACATATATCATGAAAAACATAAAAGAAAGATCTCAAAGAAACAAGCTAACTTCACATTTCAGGAATCTAGAGAAAGAAGAACAAACTAAACTGAATACAGCAGAATACAGGAAATAAATATGAGAACAGACTAGGCCAGTAATTTATCAATTTAAAAGATTGATAGAAATTAGACCATTTTTTTGAATGTTAAACAAAATCAACAATTTATAGCTAGACTAACTGGAAAAAAAGAGAAGACAGGTAAATTAAATTATAAAGGAATTTTTTCTTTTCTTTCTATTCTTTCTTGTGTGTGTGTGTGTGTGTGTGTGTGTGTACATGTTCAGGACTGACCTTAGAGCTTTATGCATGCTATGCACATGATTTAAAACTAAGCTATATCCCTAGCTGGAATTCTTTTTTAAAAATATTTTTAGTTATAGATGGACACAATACCTTTATATTATTTATTTATATGTGGTGCTGAGGATCAAACCCAGTGCCTCACATGTGCTAGGCAAGCATCTCTACCACTGAGCTATAACCCCAGCCCTGTTAGAATTCTTTATCCAGAAAAAAAATGTTGTTCCACACTAAAGACAAAATAGAGACATTTTTCAAACATATAAATGCTGAAAGATTCATCACTGGTTAGTACAAACCAGTACTTACAAAAAAATTATAGGAAGCCCTTCAGAGAGATGGAAAATCACTAGCTGGAAATCAGGATCTACACAAAAGAATGAAGACCACTGGAAATGGTAACTACATATGTAAATATAAAACCTTTATCTTATGAACTAAATCTGTTTTTTTTTTAAAGATGTGACTATTTAAAGCAAAACCCAAAACAGTGTATTGTGGGACTTGTAACATATATAGGAATAAAATGGAGAACAAAAATAGGGCAAAGCTGGAACGGAACAAAGAAAGGTACTGTTGTAAGGTTTTTAAGTGATTCACAAAGTGTAGAATATCACTTGCAGGTAGATGTGATGAACCCAGAACACATGTTGTAAACTCGACAGCAACTCCTAAAGGAGCCCTGCAAAAGCTTGATTGAAAAAGTCAACAAAGAAGATAAGCGGGAATAGCAAGAAATTCACAAGCAGTGCACAAGAATGTGACAAAGGAAAACAGGAATATAAAACAAACTGACAAAGAAAACAAATAGCAATATATAAATTTAAACCTAAAATTATTAAAATTCACCTTAAATGTAGTGGTCTAAAGGCCCTAAATAGAAGAGAGAGATTGTTAAATTGCATAAAAGAGCTGTCTGTAAAAAATGCACTTTAAATATGAAAACCTAATATGATAAAAGTAAAAGGATGGAAAGAGATATATTATGCTGTCACTAATTAAAAGAAAACTGGCGTGGTTATATTAATTTTAGACAGAGTATACTTCGAAGCTAAGAATATGACAGTGAAAAAAGATTTGTTTCATAATGACACGGGACAATTCATCAAGAGGACATAGCAATGCTAAACATATAACATCTAATAACAGAACTTCAAAATAAATTGGAAACTAGATAGAAGAAAAAGGAGAAAAAGAAAAAATATAGTCAGATTTCAGCAATCTTTTCCTAATATGTAGACAGAAAATCAATAAAACCATAGAAGACTTGAACTACTACTATAGTTTGAATGCTGAATGTCCCCCAAAAGTCCATGTGTTAGAGGGTGGTACTGTTGGGAGATACTATGGACCCTTAGGAAGTAAGGCTTTGCAGTAGGTCCTTAGATTATTGCAGGTGTTCCCTTGAAGGTGATGAAAGGATTCTGACCCCTTCCTCTTTCTCTTTTGCTTCCTTTCCTTGAGGTGAGCAGTTTGTTCCACAAGGCACTCTCTACCATTGCTATTAGCACACCCACCAGAGGCCCAAAGCAATGGAACTACCCAATCTGGTACTGGCACCTCCAAAACTACAATCCAAAATAAGCCTTTTTTTCTTTATAGGTTAATTATCTCAGGTATTGTGTTACAGTGACGGCTGAATAATACAATCATCAACCACTTTGAGTTGATTACATTTGTAGAACTTCACTTGACAATGTAAAGATATGAACTCTTTCGAATGTACATAGAATATTTACCAAAGCAGACCATATCCTGGCCATAATGAATATATCATTAAATTTAAGAGAATTCAAATCATGCAAAATAGAATATAGAATATAGAATTCCATATAGAATATAATTCCATATGGAATTAAGTTAGAAATCAATAATTGGAAGATGTATGGAAAACCCCCAAGTACATAAAAACTAAACATCACATTGCTATACAACCAAAGGAGAAACCAAAAGGGATATAAGGAAGTATTTTCAAATGAATTTTTAAAAATGCACCGTGTTAAAACTTGTGAGATGAAACTAACACAGTATTTAGAGAAAAATTCATTGTACTAAGTACTTACATTAAAAGACAAGAAATGTCTGAAAGCAATCACCTCAGCTTCCACATTAAGAAACTAGTAAAAGAGGAACCACAAAAAAACCCTCCCAAATAAGTAAAGGAAGGAAATTATGAACATTAGAAGGCTATCAATAATATAAAGATATGTAGCAACTGAGAAAAGCACTGAAACAAAAACCTAGTTCTTTGAGAAGGTCAATAAGTTAATAAATTTCTCAATGACCTGATGAAGAGAAAAAGAAGGAAGACATAAATTATCAACATCACAAATTCCAAATAACATTTGATATCATGATAGATCACAAAGATGTTAAAGAGATAATAAGAATATTAGAATGAGTTTATGCTAATAAATTTGGTAACTTTTGTGAAACTGACAAATATTTTGAAAGATATAGACTATCACAAGTCTCTCATGAAAAAAATGGATAGCCTGAATAGCTCTATATTATCAAAGAAATTAAATTTACAATTAAAGATTTTTTACACATATAAAAAAAAATCTAAGGACCCAGATGGCTTCACTGGTGTATTCTACTAGCCATTTGAGAAAAAATTTTATAAATTATTGCAGAAAATTGAAGGAAAAGGAATATATTCCAACCCTTTGAGGTCAGCATTACCTTTATGCCAACGCAGACCTTTAACTAGAAAGAATCTATAAATGCAAATCCCTCATAAACATAGAAAAATTTACAAAATGTTAGCAAATCATAGCAATTCCTCTGAAGAGTCCAATTTTCCCCAAATAGTCAGTTCCATGTTTCTATTAATAAGAGCAATTTCTTCATTTGAGTCTCTGTTTATTGGACCCTCTCTACAAGGCCAGCTTATAATGGGGATTGCTATATATATACTGTCTCTAGACCTCATGAAAACTCATGAAGGTGGATGTTATTAATTCCATTTCTAGAGGAGGAAAATGAAAATCAGAGAAAATGAAAATGTCAAGGGCACATTACTGCAGAGTGGATTCTATAACACTCTTTTTCTTTCTAAGGAATTCAAGGATGTTTCCTTAATGAATGGTTCAACTGGACCTGTAGCATGAAATGTTGTCCCCATTTTTCAGCTCCCATCAAAACATTAGACATCCATTATAAAACACTTGCTCTATGAAACCGTTCAAGCCATTCCCTCCAACTATCTCCTGCTGGGATACAGTATTTCCCCGCTTAACCTCAGGGGACAAATCTCCCAGTGGATGCCTGAAATCACAGAGCAGAGCAACTCCTGCATCAACTATGTGTTTTTCCTGTTCATATATACCTATGATAATGTTGAATTTATAAATTAGGCACAGTAAGAGATTCACAATAATAACTATGAATAAAATAGAACAATTATATCAACATGCTGTAATAAAATTATGTGAATGTGTTCCCTTGCTTTCTCTCTGAAAATATCTTATTGTACTGTATTACTTCTTGTTGACCCAAGGTAACTAAAAACTCAGAAAGCAAAGCCTCAGATAAGGGGAGATGCCATAAGAAGTCTTTTGGCATAGTCGTTCCGTTTACCTGGGTTTTCTCTAACATTTCTTCTAGCTTTTCACACTAGCTGCTTGCATGTAAACTTCCTTACTATGGATTAAGAATAGGCTTGAGTCTTATTTATTTACAAACATCCTCAACACCAACCTGAGGATTTTTATACACAGATTCTCAACCTGCTCATTCAAAGTGAACTAGAATGAAAATAAGGTCTAGACCAGAGTAAATAGTAAGGAGTTCAGAAAAAAACAAGAAAAGCCAATCTTCCTTCCTAGCCCTAAGATCTAGCTCCGTGGTTACAAGTAAAATAAGGAGGACTTGAAAGAACCTAAATGTTATAGTGCTGAGGTTATAAAAAGATTCTCATCTGAAATGGAAATAGGAGGGGGACAGAACTTTTCATGATGTATTGATTCATGAGTATTGTTTTGCTCTGGAGCCAAATTTCTGAGGAAATGTTTTTCTTCAAGAGAAGTGTTTCTCAGATAAAAATTGACATTCATATTTTATTTCATTATGCCAATTTGCTTTTCCAGATAGCTTCCTATCCAATCTGGCTGAGTGAGGAAGGAGTAGACCATGTCACAAAAATATAGATGGTCCCTGCTTGTGATGCTTCAACTTATAATTTTTTGGCTTATGATGGCGTGAAAGTGTAGTTTCAGTAGAAACTACATTTTGACTTTGAAGTTTGATCTTTTCCCGAGCTAGCAATATGAGGTCCCTGTCAACCAGGCAGTTACAAAACAACCAATGCTTTGCAGTGTGCTGTGTTGCCAGCAGTTTTTTTTGGGGGGGTGGGGTGGGGCACATGGGTTCAGTAAATTATACTTTAATATAAAATATGCTTTGTGTTAGATGATTTTGCACAACTGTAGGTAATGTAAGTGCTCTGAGCTTGGTTAACATAGGCTGAGCTAAGGGATGGAATTTGGTGGGTTTGGCATATTAAATGCATTTTGACTTCAGATATTTTCATCTTACAATGAGTTTATCAGGACATAACTCCACCATAAGTCAAGGAGTATCTGTATAGTGTACAGGGTACCCATCCACCTGTGATAGTACATTAATAAGTTTTGATAACTTAAATAATCAGTTTTGTAGTAACGACATAAAACAAGTAAAATAAAACAGCTTTACTCTGAAGTGTAGCAGTTTTGTGGTGATTAAGGAATGAATGTCACTGTGGAGCAATAATTTTTAATTGGGTAAAAATGTGAGAAACTGAAGCTCCAGGGCAGTAAATCTCACTGGCTTTTCTATGTTTTTCTTTCTGTGCTATCCAGACAAAGACGTGGCTGTCTTTTATTCTCTTTGAAAAGTTTTAAAATACCTTCAAATATTTTCAGATAGCAATAGTAACACAGAAGGTAGGGAAGCTGAATAGCCCAATTTTCCATTCACTGAATAATTATTTATTACCAATAATTAAATTAATCTCTATTGAACATATAGTTCTACATCTGGCCATGATAGTGTGCAGGTACCGTATTTATCCTTGCACCTAAACAACTAGAAAATCAGACAAAATACATGAAACAATGGCACAAACAGCACAGGACTGGGATTCTTAAGAAAAGGAAAACCAATCAAATGAGCCCTAAGATTGCCCCAGATTGCAGTCTAGGAGGTAGTTTAAAGCTGCAGTGCATGCAGAACCCAGAAGTCTTAGTGAGTTAAAGAGCTAGAGGTCTAAACTGGGAAGGTCAAGACAGCTAGAATTTCCACAACCAAATACAAGAGAGAAGGGAAATGCACAGAGAAAAGGCACTGAAGACATAGAGAGGGGTGCCTTCAGGTTTTTGACTAAGTATTCATTTGCACATGTATGAAAAAAAAAAAAACATTCAAAGCCAGGAAAAGAATCACTAGAAAGTAGTTATGATGAACTGAATGCTAGTTTCCCTCCAAAATTTATATGATGAAACCCTAACTCCTAATGTGGCTGTATTTGGAGTAAGGAAGTAACTAAGATTAAATCAGGTCATAAGGGTGAGGCCCTGATACTATTATACCAGTGTTCTTATAAAAAGAGCCACAAGAGGGCCCTCTCTCTCCCTTCCCCCCCACCTGTCCCTATGCGCATATCAAGGAAAGGCCATGGAAGGAGATAGCAAGAAGGTGGCCATCTGCAAGCCAGGAAGAGAGCCCTCACCAGAAACAACCCTGTCAGATCTTGATCTATTGGGACTTTCAGCCTCCAGAACTGTGAGGAATACATTTGTATTGTTTAAACCATCCAGTCAGAGGTATTTTGTTATGGCAGCAACAAGCAGATTCCTGGAGATAACACAGTAATAGGACTAGATCATATTTTTATCAACCACATTAAAAAAGCATTTAATACATGGCATTGGATAGTAGTTGTGGCTAAATTACCTTCAATACTATAAAGGCTGCACTCACTATAACAATCTGTAAGTGCAGACCTGGTCTCAAGGAACTCTCCTGCGTTGTCAAAACAAAGGTAAACACTATTTTAAAAATACAACAAAATCTAGCACCAAGCAACATAAAATTTGCAATGTCCAGGATCAAAATAAAAAGGGCAAATTATGAAAAGATCCAGAAAACATGTTCCATAGCCCGAAGAAAATTCAATAATAAAAACAACCCCTAGATACGATAGAGATGATGGATTTATTAGAAAAGGGCATTAAAATATAAATATGTTCCATATGTTCAAGAAGATAGAGGAAAACATTGGAGAAAGAATGGAAAATTCAAAATGACCCCAGTGGGACTTCTAGAAGTTAAAATTTATATTTGAAGTTTTTAAAAAAACATGGAATGGTATTAAGAACAAAGTAGATGCTGCAAGAAAAGAAATCAGTAGACTTGGAGGCATAGCAACAGAAACTATCCAAACTCAGGCTCAGAGAGAAAAAAATCTGAAATAAAAATGAGCACATCATTAGTGATCTGTGGGATAAAACAGGTAGTCTAATCAACATATAGTTGGTGTTCCAGAAAAGGGATGGAGACAGAAAAAAATTAATAAAAACGGTGGTCAAATATTTTCCACATTTGATGAAAACTTTAAACCCATGATATAAGCTCAACAAACCTCAAATAGAATAAATATAACAATGACCACACCATGAGATATCATAATCCAATTACTTAATATCAATTATAAAAAGAAAAATCTTAAAAACAGCTAGAAAAAAAGGACCCAATTTATACAAAGAAACAGGAATACAAGTGGAAGAAAAGTTTTAGTTAGAAACTAGACAAGCTGTTAGAAAATGGGGCAACAACCTGGGCGTGGTTGTGCATGGTGCACACTTGTAATCCTAGTGGCTCAGGAGGTGGAGGCAGGAGGATCACAAGTTCAAAACCAGCCTCAGCAACTTAGCAAGGTTCTAAGCAACTTAGTGAGACCCTGTCTCTAAGTAAAGTATAAAGAAGGGCTGGGGATGTGGCTCAGAGATAAGCCCCTGGGTTGAACCCTTGGTACTAAAAAAGAAAAATGGAGCAATGGTACTGAATAAAAAATCCTGTCCATGTAGAATTTTGTACCCAACAAAAAGATTTTTCAAACATAAAGGTAAAAAATGACAAAAAGGTAAGAGAACATATTTCCAGTAAACCTGCCCCATAAGAAAGGTTAGATCAAGTTCTTCATGGAAAATCAAAATGTTTTACCAGATGGAAGTACGTGTCCACACAAAGCAAAGAAGAGTACTAGAAATGGATAAGCACGTGGACAAATAGAAACTACTTTAAAAGTGGCCTGCAGACTGGTCATGAGTGTGCTCATCTCTGTGAGGTAGGTTGGATAGATTCGTGGCTACTTGTGGAAGACTGCGTGCTGGACACCACAAGAGACCAGACAGGAGCCAACCTTGGGTTCTGAGAATTTGCCTCAAAGACTGCAGTGGCTTTAATTGTAGATGCGAGTAGAACACTATCAACCATTCGTGCAGTATGATGTGCTGCATGCTGTCAACTTCCCCAAGGACATTTCAATCTACGGTGCTAATGGAAGTAATGGGAGGATTTGTGGCCACCATGATTCTGCATGAGGTAACAGGAATAGACTGTTGGCACAGTGTGAAAGTAGGTTCCATTGTGCTTGATACTTATCAGGTACATCTACACCGCCTTCTATTTAATCTTCATACATAATGTTCTTTCCATGTTACAGACACAGAAACTTAACAATTCAATAATTATAGGAAAAGCAAGATGCAGAATAGTACGTAGAGTATATTACCTTTAATGTAAAAAAAGGAGAGGAAACAAAGTATATGCATATTTACACATATATGTATTTGCCAATTTTTGCAGATAGGAACAAAGAAGTTAATGAAATGGTTACCTAGGAGGGGTGGATGGGGAAGTGTGTTTAAGAGACCAAGAATGGCAATATTCCTTCCCCTTTTTTAACAGCTTTGAGTTTTGAACTATATAAATGTTTACATATTCAAAATGAATATTAACATTAAAAAGAAGTGGAAAAAGGAAAAAATAAATGCTGAACACAAACTAATTAATACCCTACCAAACTGATAACCCACAGAGAGAAAACAATTAATTCGAGTAACATAAATTCACAGCACTCTAACTACGTTCTTAGAGGTGAGTTAACAGTTTAGATGATGTTGTAAAAAGAAGGAAAGCAACAAAATTATAGTATAATTTTATAATAATAAGTGTAGGGAAAAAGCTCCTGAACAGAAGTCCTATTCTGTTCTCTTTGTTACTTGGCAAAGAGCTTTCTTTATAACTCTCAATTTCCTGCATAAGCCAAAAACTTAACAGTAAAAAGAAATATGAGGTGTCATTCAGATGGCCATTCCTTAAAGAGAGAAAAAATGTAATAACATGGTGCCAATGGAAATATTGAAAAAATAATTTAATTAATTTAAAGAACTGATTGGCACCATTTGGAGAAAATCCCAATGGAACTGCTGCTGTGGTTAGTAAGAAAGAATTTCAGAGGTTTTAATTTTTTAATTGCTTGCACAAAAACTAGAGAATTTTCAGAGAAACCAATAAAACATGAGGGTCCAATTTTCATTGTTGGGTAATTGTAGTATGTGGGTTATAATTTGGTGTAAAAAAATTGGAGGGACAAGATGGTGCTAGATTGGGAGACAAAAGCATAGGAGCAGTTGGGGAAAAACCCTTTATGTGTGAAACAAATGCTTATATGATGATACTTACACAATCTCTACAACTACCCGGAGAATGAGAATAAAGAGGGCTGAGGTGAGTAGCTAATAGTTCGTCAATACTCACTGCTCACCATGGACATTGCTCAATTAAATGATTGACAGTTTGCTTATAGGTAAATCAAAGTAACTAGGAGTTCTCGAACTTTTGTATTTGTTATCATCAGGCATAGATATCTTATTTTCCAGAATTTTGAATGATGTTAAGGATTAGAGCAATAAATGAACATTTCTTTTTCTGCTTTCTTTTGGATTGACTTAGCATTTTTTTTATAATCTCATTATATCTCTGCTATTGACCTATCAGCTGGACCTCTTATTTTTATTTTTGCAGAGTTTACTATAAAATTTAATATGTGTATATATACAATATAGATAGATTTGTGTTTTATGTAAGCATATGTATATAAGGATATACATATCTTCATCTTATTTTAAATAATATTATATAACTTGTATAGTATGTGAAACCTATAACAATAGAGTTACATTTCTAACCTCTGGACCTTTGTGTTATACTTGTCATACATTTAGCTTCTCTATATGCTATAAACTCCACAATATAGTGTTTTTATTTTTGCTCTAAGTAGTCAAATATCTTTTAAAAGAGGAAAAAGGAGCAAAAAAAATAAGAAATCAATAGTAAAAATATAGCAAAATAGATTTCAACTTAACCATATTGATGATTATATTAAATATGAATTATTTAGACAGTCTGTCAAAAAGGAAGAGATTGCTATATAAAAAAGCAAGATTCAGAAATATGCTATGTACAAATAACCACTTTAAATAGAAAGTCACAACATTTTTAATATATTAAAAATAAACGAGTAAAAAGCAATATACCCTGTGTGTGGAAAAAAGCTAACACTGATAACCCAAGACTGCTGTCCTTAGACAGACCTTCTTGTAAGGTTGGCCATCAGCTAGTATGTGTGAACCCGGATTTGGGGAGAGTTATCACCATTCCAGGAACTGAAAAGATGGCTCCCTGGAGGTTTTAGGGAATGTGCAAACAGTGCAGCTTGTGGTGAACAACTTATTTACCATCTGGGAGTATGGATTTAAAATAGGTATCGAATTATGTGTGCTTTTCTGATTCTTTATTCTTTTTCATAACTTTCATTTTTTCAAAAAGAATACATTACTTCTATCATTTTTTAAAAAGTTGTGACAGAAGGTTCTCAGACAGATGGCACGGTAGAGCAAAAATCTGGCGATTTGAGAGTAAAAGAGAGTAGAAAAAATTATTTCTAAGATCATTTCTGATCTAGGTGGCATAATTCCCAGTGGTTAGTTACAACTCAGAGCAAATGAAGTGCCTTTTCCATCACTGTGCAGGGCACATACCTCAGTGAATCCTGATGGCCCTGCATTCCTTGCCCCAACTCCAGTCACTCTGCCTTTCTCTGATCCCTGTCTTTCTCTTAGATGAAGAACCAGTCTATTATGTGGCTATTTCAGCAGGTGTCCCTTGCCCTGCAATTTTATAAAGTTTAGGCTATTGTCTTATATTGGGTCCTGGGATGGTATTTTAAAATATTTGGGGGGACATTTTCTTAATTGACTGAAAACAAAAAATACAATAAGATTCTGCAAAATTATGACGTGAACAGTACTATACACAGAATTATCTAGATAAGACATCTTGAGTTATTTTTATAGATGTAAAAAAAATACAGTAAAAGCAACATAATCTTTAGATATATTGGGTTTTTTTCACTAAGAATATTATTTTCCCCTTCATTCACTTAACTTCTTTCCATCCCTCAAAATCCAGCTGAACCTTCACTGCCTCAGGGAAATCCTTCTGGACTTCCAAGACTAGATTTGGCCCAGTTATGTTTCTACAGGTCCTGGTTCCTTCCAGTGTTAAAGGAAGCAGCTACATACTTATAACTTCATAGTATCTATTTATTCTTCTGGAATGTGTGTTCCAGTGGTTCAGATTCCCTGACTGATCACCTGGGCATTCTTTCTCATCCACTGTTTGATACTTATCAAGAATTCAATGCCTATTTGTTGAGTGGATGCATGAATTTTTAATCTAAAACAATGTGTGGAATTTAAACCAAGTTTTCTACTAGTAAGATTGAGTTGACTGTGATGCAATATTTGGCCCCAAGTAAGAGGTCTTTGTAATATCTTTTTAAAAATATGTTTTAGTTTCAGACCCATATGCACTGACAATGCCATGTATATGCCACCAGCACTCCTTCTTCTCCTAGTTTCTACATAACTTTTCTACATGACTTCCCTTTTTAATGGGCATTTTTACTCTGAACTGTATCTGGCTACACTTGTGCTAAGGGTTCTGAAGCTGCCTTAAGGTTCTTTCTCCTAGACTCAGTCAACAGCTACTAGAGAACAGAGAATATTTTTGTTTCTTCAAATCCCCACCTGTATTTAGTACAATAGACAGTGGATCAGTCTTGGTGGCTGATTGCCACTAACTTATCTCACACATGTATAAAGTTCTTGAAAAGTAAAAAGAATTCAACCATCTAATAATTGCACCAAAACAAATGAACTGACTTTATGTAAGGTAGTTACTTCTAATCTTTGAAGACTATAGTGTTTGAAAATGGTGAAAATGGCTGGGGATATAGCTCAGTTGGTAGAGTGCCTGTCTTGCAAGCTCAAGGCCCTAGGTTCAATCCCTAGCACCACAAACAAAAAAAAAAGAAAAAAAAAAGAATTGGAAAATGCATATCAAGGACCGTAGATTCAGTAATCTTGAACTAAGGCTTATATTCAGCAGAATGTGTTGAATGTAGTGTAAAATAGATTTTGTTTAGTCCAAGTCAGTTATGTCTGTGATGCGTTATTTTATAACTTTGTATTTGTGATTTGCTATTTAGAATCTGCCTATGGTGGGGATTATACGAGTAATCTGGAAGAGTAAAAGAATCATTTTGGAAAAGAAAATTAACTCTTCCGGCTGTGTTGTTCTGGATCCTGTATACACATGATCACATTTCATGGCAAAACAGCCCTGCAGATGGCTGACCTTGACTTCATCTTCCAGTTGAGGAAACCGAGACTCAGAGGGTTGAACGACCGATCTGAGATAATGCAGTTCCTAAAGAGTGGAGCCAGAACCAACCCAGGCCTGTCCGGTACACAAGCCCCAGAATGCTCTGTTGTACCTTGTGCCTCTCAAACATTAGAAGAACTTGGGGCATAATTACAGCTGCACAAGCCTCACTTTAGGTTACTCTGTAAGTTTGACTCACCAGTCCTGTAACATACCTTTTACTTTGAACCACTAGTATTTTAAGTGCACAAAGTATCAAAAGTGTCCCTGGGCATAAAAAAGAAAATCTTGGCAATAAGAATAAGAAAGTAAGATCTTCCAATACAAATAAAAAAGATGTTATTTCCTTGGGAAATAGGCTGTCATATTAGGTATTCTGCTGTATATTTCATTATAAAATTCCATTATTATTTTTATTACCATTAAGAGAGCTCTTCTAATCCCTATTAGACTCAATACTTTCCTTTAAAACAAAAAATTTTGTTTGTCTAAGATCCAGTAATAAAACATAGATAACCTACCCATATACAAAATTTTGAAATAATTAACATAATGCATTGAATATAATTTTTCTTCATACAAGAGGAAATTAATTTACAGTAAAATAATAAGTATTTTGATATGTACATATTCAGGCATGTCTAGACTAGAAGATATAATGAGCTAATCAGTTCTTTGCACCAGTGTGTAGAATCACACTTACAAATACAGCCTGATGCCAGAGTGTTATATTAAGGATTCAAAAACCATGAGTAGTGTTGCTAATGAAGATGTGATTTTTCTGAAAAGGTGAACAACTCTCAGTGGAGTTTCAAACAAAATACAACACAGTCTTCTCTAAATTTATGTGAATGTTGCATTCCTGGAAAATTCAGTGCACAGTATAACTGTGCAAATGTTATGTTCTGTTTATAGGTACAACAGAGTATTATGAATGCAGATAATGACAAACAGATTTCCTCCCATATCAGAGGCTGGTAGGACATTCTGAAGTTGTGTGGGATGTGGGACCATTCTTGCATTGCAGGGTTGCTCCACAGACACTGTCAGGGTTCCTTGCCAGTACAGTCTCCCACTTGAGAATAACCACAAGTACACCCTCACCCTACACGCTAATTTCCCAAATCTCCCACTGTGAACCACTCATCTAATATGTGGCAGGCTCTGTGCTAAGTTATCTACAAATGTCATTTAATAATGTACTAACCTTTGTATTTGACAAACATCATCACACACTTTCAATCTACAGGGTACCAGACATGGTGCCATGCTCTGGTTACAGATTGTGAGCAAGATCATTGATGGTTCCTGACTATAAAGAGCAAATAATCTAACGAAGAAGCAATACCAAAAAACACTTAGAAAGAAATAAAAGAAAAGAATTAGCTACTAACATTTGAATCTATTTTAAAGAAGATTATCAGGAAAGTCTCTCTGATTCAATCAGTCTAAATCCAGACCTGATGGATGTCAAGGAGGCAGCTGGTGAATTTTTTTTCCCTATAAGGATAAGTGATGAGTCCCGGTACATCACTGCTAATCAAGTGACCTATTTCAGTTCGTGTCTCTCTAGTTCCCAAGGCCATCAACTTTTCTGATCAAAAATGGATGGACAGGGCTGGGAATATAGCTCAGTTGGTAGAGTGCTTGTTTCACATGCACAAGGCCCTGGGTTCAATCCCCAGCACCACAAAAAAAAAAAAAAAAAAAAAGAATAAACATGGATGGATTATTTCCAGAGATGGTAAACAAATAGCCAAAAAGTAAATTAAAAGGTGTTCAACATCATTAGTCATTAAGGAAATGCAAACCCAAACCACAAAGATATATCATTGCATATAAGAATGGCTACAATTTAAAATTTGGAAAATAAGAAGTGTGGGCAAAGATTTGGAGAAATAGGAGCCCTTATCCATTGCTGGTAGGACTGTAAAATTATTTAACCATGGTGGAATACAATATGATGGTTCCTCAAAAAGTTAAACATAGGATTACATATAACCCAGAAATTCTACTTCTAGGCATATACTACAAAAGATTGAAGACCGGTACTCAAACAAACACTTGTTCATTAATGTCCACAGAAGCATTGCTCACAATAGTTAAAAGTGTAAAAACCCCAAATACACATCAACAGGTGAAAGGATGAACATGTTGTGGTATAATATAATAATGGAGTATTATTGACCATAAAAAGGAATGGAGTTTTGATATATGCTACAGGGTTTTGTTTGTTTGTTTTGCTTTTTTTTTGGTTTTCCTGGGGATTGAGCCCAGGAGAGCTCTACCACTGAACTACATCCCCAGATCTTTTAATTTATTTTTTAAATTTTGAGGCAGGGTCTTGCTAAGTTGCCCAGACTGGGCTTAAACTCATGATCCTCCTGCCTCAGCCTCTGGAGCTGCTGGGATTATAGTCATGAGCCACCATGCCCAGCTACCAGATAGATAAAGCTTAAAAACATTATGCTAAGTGAAAGAAGCCACATCCAAAATATCACATATTGTCTGATTCCTTTTACATGCAATGTCTATCCCTAACAGGTAAATTCACAGAAAGAAAAAACAGGTTGGAATCAGGTGCCAGGTGCTGAGGAGCAGAGGTGAGAAGGAAGCAGGGTAACTGTTTAACGGGTGTGGAGTCCTTACCTTGGGATGATGGGAATGTTTTGGAGCTAGGTGGAAGTGGTGGCTCTGCAATGTTGTTTGTGTATTAGATGCCACTGTGCTCTTCCTTTAAAATGGTTAATTTTATACTTTGTGAAGTTTACCTCAACAATTTTTTAAATGGACAGATACATCCTCTTGCCTTTTTAGATTTATATTCATCTGCTTTGGAAAAGACCTGACCTGTTTATATATTTCTTCTAGTTCAAAGGTGCATGGCTGGGCAGATCGTGGTACTCACCTGATGGTTTTTCATGAGAAAGGAAGTTAGAGTGATGGTGAGGTTCCACTTCTCAAGCTGAGGGCTTTTCTGAGCATTCCTGACTAGGAGGCCAGGGTTAGGGAGGGTGTCTGGTGCTTTGGGGTCCCTTGAGGGCACACAAAGCAGACATCTTGGGGTACCTATAAGGCAAGAAAGCACCTTGGAGTGAAGGAGGAAGGAGAGCTGCGTGGAGGAAAAGAAAGAACCTCAAGTACAAGACAGAAGGGCAGGGAGATGTTGCTGCCTGGGGAAGTAAGGTCTGGATGGCATTTGAAGGAGGTCCAAATGCTGAGTAAGCCCCCAAAGATCTACCTTATAGTAATACTTGAAGTATAGCTCTCTATTCTTAATAAAGATTCCCAGTGTTGTATTTTTCTAGTGTTTTCTTGTAGAATATAACAGAACATATAAAGATGTAGAATTCATTTGATTAGAGGTAAAAATTCAAAGATGAAAGAGTTAATATCCCATAGTTTCCATGTGGAGGAAGAAGTTATGATATTATTGGAAAAAGAGGGAGAGGAGACAAGAGAGGGATTTAAAGAGAGCGACACTCCCAATTGGTGAGAATAGAGCTGAGACTAGGATCCAGGCTCATCCCTATTTTCTAGGTCAGGATACACTATAGACATCAGAAACAACCCTAGCTATTTTGAGCAGAAAGGAATTTAATACAAGGAACTGTGTACTTCAAAAAACACATATATGGAAGGTTCCAGTCACGGGCCTCAGGATGGCTCTTGAGGAACAAGGAACATGACAAGGGTGCAAGAGCTCCAACTAGCAGGAGGACATGGAACCCAGAAGTTGCACTGGACCCAGTGCTTGTAGGACACATTCCTGAGTTGCACCACAGGGATTAGAAACATTGACTTTCAAGTCAAGCAGTGATTCTTGATCCATACTAGCAAAATATGAATGCTCTGTGTCCTACCATGGGAGGAAAAGATAAAAAAAGGGATAACTAAGATTGCAACACAATCCAACACAGCCTCAGTGGCATTCATCAACAGAAACTACAAAAGCATGGTCTCCATCCTACTTCTGCCTTCCAACTATGTGCAAGGGCATTTGATGGTCAAATGGAATGCTATCCAAAAGCTGAGCTGCAAGGGATCCCAGAAAAGGCAGTTGTTAGCTCTCCAGCCTTGAAATACGCAAAGGCCCACCTGCAAGGTAAAATGTACTATGGATTCATTCCCAGCATCCTTTTCACCTTAACTTCCCATTAGACTTTTTCTTACTCTTAAAAGTATTATAGAGTGAGAGTGGATCAAGGTTTGAATTGAAATATAGAAGCTCCAACTCTTGTCTTCAGGATCCTACAGCCTACAAATCTGGAGTGAAGGGGTTCTGCATGGTATTGATTTTTCACTGAATTTCATCTGGACCTAAGAGAATCTGAGAATTTTGGAATGGGAAGGGAAATCTTTTGTCCTCATATGAAAATGGAGAAAGAGAAGCCCAAGCCCTGGAAGTTCATGCTCTGAATTGAGCACTCAGACACAAAATAATCCACCTCAGAGAAAATAGCTACTATTTGAGGAAGAATCTCCTAGAATCATTCATAGGTTTTGAAAGAGTTCACAGACTACAGAGTCAGATGTGTAACTGAGTAGTTTTTTTATGCCTGGGGCAAGTCCCAAGTGCTCCTCCAATTTGCCCCCCTAATTTGCTAAACCATGGGACAACAAGCCTGCAATTAGAGTTGTATTTTTAAATCGTCTTAAATTTTTATGTGGCACTTCTTTCCCCTATACACAATCTTGCCAAAATGTTGTTATTTTCACAGAGGAAATACAAAGAGTGGGCTTAAAATTACAAGTCTGATTCTAAGTCAGGAAAAGGAAGTGGGTTCTCTGGGGCAACCTCTGGGCTGGACTCCACACAGTTGTCCCAACGTGATGCCACAAAGTCCAGCACCTGGGACAGTCATGGCCTGCCCCTGAAATATGAAGACTCCTGCCTCCAATTCTTCTACTGGTACAATATTTCTGTGGTACTTTATTGGACATTAGACATGTATGTGCTTTGGGCTGGGGTCAATGAGGAGGAAGGTTGGTCCCTTGTTCCATGTCATGTAAGTGTCAGATGTGTTACTATTGCCTCCATGGGAGAAATGTTCTTGTCCCATCCCCCACTGGGACTCATGACATTTCATCTGTTCTAGAAATGACAGAAGACAGGTCCCTCTGGGATTTGTGCGCCTCTGCTGGGATTTTCACACCATTCGCCATGTTAACATGAAGCAACAGCTGGGTTGAAGAGAGCTGATAAAAATAGCAACATCACCCTGCAAGCAAGCAAGCTGCGTGGCAAAGAAGGGGAGTCAAGTATTTAATTCAGGGTGGCACCAATTTCTTTTTTCTGAGTCTACAGCAGCATTTCTTAGAACATCCACCTTTTCAGAAAGAGCAAAGTAAGATTCTGTTTCATCTAAGTGTTAAGTAGGAGAATGGGAGAGGGTCACACTGCTCCTGCCCTTCTCCTTCCCCTCACTGGTAGGCATCTGGTCTGTCTGATTGTTGATACGTAGATCAGGCAACCGGATACTGTAGTCCCTGAACAGATGAGCTCAGCCAACTTTGGGAACTTGGTTTTCAAGGTTGCTGCAGAAACTTCCTGCTGTTAACCTGTCTTTCCATTCATTAAAGCATAGCTTGCAATTGAACATTCTGACGTAAAATAGCTGAGATTTTTGGCAGCAGTGTTAACCATATTCAAGAGTTTCCTTCAGACAATGTTAAAGTTTCATATCCTCATGAATGCTTGCTACCTTCCTTTAATAACTTGAAAAAACAAGCCTCTCTCAGAACCTCATTGTTTTACTATTTCCCTAGCACACATTTACTCCTTTTAGAAGTATGTTAGGTGTATGTGTATTTATAGGGTTGGGGTGTACATTGGTGGGTTAGAATTTGACATCTTATAAAAGGTCAGTTATCTGAATGCAGCTTAGAGAAAAATTAGTAGAAGGCTAGTATTTTCATCATAAGGTCATATTTTTCTCCTTCTAAACTATTTGGTTATTTTACCACAAAACTTTATTGTGTCAAAAAAGGTGTTTTCACTAACTCTCAACCTTGGTGTTTGAAAATAGCTTTTTACATCTCTAAAGCAAAAGGTGTAGAAAAGTAAAAATGAAGAGGTGGTAAAATTTCCTCTACAGTGAAAAATGTAGTCTTGCTATGTACATTTATTATAGTAAAAATTTTAAATAGAAAATTATTTCACTAAAATTCCTAGCTATTTGGACAACTGGAAGTCTTTTAAAACTTCTTCTCATTAAAATGCAAAGTCATAAAGTGAAAAATGCAATGGAAAGTCAAAATGAATTCATAATTTTTAAGTGCCCACACAAATGGGAAGTTTGTACTCTTCTTGGATGGCAAGTGGTTTAGTAAGTCTCCAATTCAAATGCGGTAGTTGTTTGCAGCCTGAATTACTGTTTCCCCAAGCTTTAAAAAGCATTACATAATATAATTCAATGTGGTTAACAGGGATTTTAACCCGTTATGATTTTACTGAACCTGAGCTCCACTGAAATTTGGAAATTGAGATTATGGCTGTGGCCAGGGACAAGCCAGGGCAAATACATCATCACAGATACATAAGGTGTAAGCTGGACGAAGGCCAGAACAGTGACAATATTAATGACTAACTTCACCTTGAGTTCTCACCACAAACTTTACTATTTGAGGTGGATGAAGAAAGTGATGCTAAGAGAAGTTAAGGGATTTATTTGAGTTGATGTAACTAAATGGGACTTGAATTCCTGCCTCACTGACTCTAAAGTTGACATAATAGCCAACCACATGAGCTTGCATTTGTCTTGAATTTACATCATGTCTTGAGTCTTTGTGTGAATTAAAATTAAATCTGATGATTTTTATTGACTTCTTCCCTCAACCACGTGCAACACCAAACAGAAAAGAAAGCATCCCAGATGGGATTCTGGAATACGATTTCTCTATCAAATGATTTTATAAATGTATCAGGCCCTGCTTGTTTGGTTGGCCAGATGCTAAAATTATATCACAGAAGTTTGGGCAGCTTCTGAGGAAATGGGGCTGCTTCCTGTGTGCATTTGTCAAGTCGGCTGTGGCTTCAGTTCTTCCACCCACCCAGGCACATCTGGCCAGAGTGTGTGCTTCAAGCAGATAGGCCAAGTCCAACCAGGCCAGCAGCCCTAGAACACAGAGATCGGATAGTCAGGGCATGTGGGCACCTTGGTTACCCAGAGGAAAAATGCTATAGGACACGTGAACCAGCAGCCAAAAGTACATATGTTCCCAGACCTGTGTGGACAAAAAAGGAGGCGGTGAGAAAGAAGAGAGCTAGGGGCAGTAGGAGGTTGGAAAGACCAAGAGGGAGATGTGGAAAGAGGAAGGTAGAGAAAGGCGTGAAAATTCAGAGGAAGAAAAACCACATCTGTGCAAAGAATAGTCAATGCCAGTTAATTAGCATCAAAGTTTAACTGCCTCCATGACCAGGGATATTCTGGAATCCTCTTTCACGCTCATGATTTAGTTGGGCAATTCTTGGTAAGGGGTGTTGGGAGGATATTTAACTGAACAATTTTTAGCTAAAATAAGAGAAGTGGATTGCTTCTTGCAGCCAAACTGTGAGGAAGACAGTTTGGTGAGCCCAGACTCTGGGGGCAAATGAAACCTCACATCCAGAGCAGACCACTCTTTTATCTGTTCTCTGCAGCTCTCTACCTCTCATCTCAGCTTTTCTTTGTGAGTGGGTTTCACTGACTCAGAGCACACCCCACAAGGCAGGAGAATCAGTGATCTGTCCTACTCCAGCTTCCAGACCAGAGATGGAAGACCGCTACCCTCCTTAACCACTTCCCACCCATGCAATTTGGAAAGTCTTGGTATAGTTAGGTCATGTGACAAAGCCCTCTGAATCAATCCCTGCAGCCAGACAAGTGAAATACTATGATTAGCTCAGATGTGGTTGCATGACCAACTCCTGGGTCAATCACTGCATCCAGGGGCAAGTGAGGTGCTATTTTTGATCTACTGTTGGCCATATGACTATCTATGGGTGAGGAAAGACAAAGTCTTGGTACAGAGCAGTCAGGGGTTCAGGGCAGATGAAAACAGTTGAGATCTGTCCACATGTTTTCATCTTTCCATCATGTTCTAGAAGTGACTTGTCAGGATTCATCTGAGAGCAGCCAGGCTGTCCTTGTTGGAGGGTCATCTCAAGATCTCAGGGGTGGTCACAGTTGCATCAAGTATATTAAATTACATAATTCATTGACTTTGCTTTGAATTGCAATATTTAATTTCATTTGAAATTTCAAATACTATTGAAGAAGGGTGCACGATGTTTACATTTATTAAAATGAGACATGGTTTAAAAATGTTTGAGAAACAGCATTAGAAGAGGGGAGCTTTCCCTATCTTGCCAATAGTAGAATCCATTCCTATTTGTACAGAGACTGACATGGTCTTTTTAGTTTCCTGTGGGTTGAATGGAGAAAATGGTTCAAAATGTTCAGCCGTATTCAGAATGAGTGGAGGAAAGGGAAGGAAGTGCCCCATGTACTGAGCTCCTGTATCAAAGACATAATGTCCGTTTTCTCAAAGTGACCCTGTTCCATCCTTTGGCACCTCAGTGAAAGGCAGCCACTCTGGCTATTTGTCACTGATGCACCAGCCTTATGGCAGGTATCTTGGCAACTTGCATAGACTCCCAAGATGCTTCCAAGTTTGCCACGTGGCTGGCTAGCAGTGCATCTTGTCTGCATCGAAGTGCAGAGGAGATTGATGAGATGGTGTTGGCAAAGCTGAGAGTGATGAAGACACTTCTCTCTTTTTGAAACCTTATTAGGACACCAGAAAGAGAGAGTCCTTTCAATCTTGTGTCCACTAGGGTTTGGTCCTGCTGCAGCCTTGAAAATGACCAGCCTGTTTCCATTTCCTGCCTAGAGCCACCTCTCAGCAGAAAGCGACAGGGGTGAGTGGAGGGTTGGGTAACCACAGACCAGACACTGCTGGGCCACATCACCCTCACTGCAAATGGAGGTGACAGTGCTAACCTGCAGGAGTTTTAGTGAGAAACAGAGGACAACGAAGCAGTTTCTGGCGCAAGGCCCAACAGGCACACAGGATGTGCTGGATCCATGCAGCCAGTGTTACAAAGGGAGCATAAACATCTGCCAACTTATTTTTATTTTATTTATTTATTTATTTTTACCCTGAGCTTGGAGGCTCAGCTTTGCTCAGCTTTCTGGATGCTGGCCAAGCTAAATTAACACTCTTATCTTCTGGCCCCTGCAGCTGGCAGCTTCCCCGTAGGTCCTTGCAACATTCTTTTTAGGCTCAGCCAAATGTGCAGGGAAGCCATCCTGGGCCATCCAGCCTGTTCTCTGCCCTGGGCTCCTTCACCCACTCTCAGGAGAGACCTCAACCTCCACCCCTGGGTGCTATCTCTTAGGCTAGCCAAGCTCATGCTTTTATACAGGCATAGGGAGGTTAGTGTGGTGGCTGTGAGCCCGGCACACAGCGGGAACACACAACATCTTGCTGCTGAGAGTGATAGAGGGGCCACAAATATTCAAAACTCCATTCAATTTTGCCAGAACAGAGTTAGCTACATGTATTTGACCCATTTAGCAATCTGAGCTGTGCGGTGGAACTCTGTGCCATGGTTTCTTTAGACTGTGTTTCTCAAACTCAAAAGTGCCTCAGAATCCCCTAGGAACCTGGGAAAATGTAGATGCTGATGAAGGAAGTCTGGAGTGGGACAGATATTCCAAAGTTCTCACCAGCTTGTGGGTGATGCTCCTGATTAGTCTGATCATCTTTCAAAGGGGCCAGGCTCTGAGACACTGGCAAACTTTAATCATGGTTTGTGTACCATGTTGTCATTTTGTTTTTATTTACTTTAAAAATTTCTCCTTATTCATTTATTTTTTCCGTACTAGGGGTTGAACCCAGAGCTGCTCTATCACCGAGCACCTTTTTTATTTTTTATTTTGAGACAGGGTCTTGCTAAGTTACCGAGGCTGGCCTCAAACTTCTGAGTTACTGGAATTACAGGTGTGTACCGCCATGCCTGGCTACATTTTAGTTTTAAAAACTTTTTATTATTTTCCTTCAAACCGACCTTTTACCTTAAATATATGTATATTGCCATGTAATCACAACTTTAATGAGTGATTTGAACACACATTAAAACAAATACATCAGCAGTAAAATAGGAAATATAAATCTATGGTAAGTTTATGTTCTACTAACGATGCATCACTATGTCTTAAGAAATGTTGGTTTCAGGGATTCTGGGGGAAATCATAGCCTAGATTGCTGAGACCTTATTTTTTGGACCCTTTAATTTCTCAGTAGATGATGCTTCTTCCATGGAAAGGCAGAGTACCTGAAAGGTTGGTTGAAAGCATCTATGGATGCTCCTCCAAAGTGTTATTGAAATTGCTATTTTGCTTGGTCACAAATTCATGAAAACCTGTGCAGCACTTAGAGAATAAGGGAAAAACATCTGCATTCTCTTTTGACTCTGAGGTGCTTGTTTACGAAGTAAAATGTCCCTGGTGAATCATTTCATTTACAATTAAATCTAATAATATGCCATTGTGGGTAAATTAATTTTGGGCTAATTCCATGGGAACTCCAAGTCCTGTATTGCTTCTGAACAAAAGAGCCTGGTATCATGCAGTGTGACTCATCCTGAGGCCAATCCACCAGGGATGAGCTCCAGGAGGTTAATAAATAAATACTACATTAAGAGAGCTAATGATCAGGACCCCTGGAGGTCAGAGACACCTGCGTGACAGCTTTTGGGAGCTCTGTAGGCTCTGGGGGTGGGGGGTCCCTCACAGAAAGACTGACTTTCCGCTCAGAGCACCAAACCCTGCATAGCCTTGGACTAGAGCAAGGTTTTCCATTAGAATCTGGTCCACTGCGACCACAGCCTGGAGGAACCAGTGTCCTGGCCATACTGTTTCTGCATAGATTCTTATTGCTATCAACACCTTGATGTGCTAGATACCTTCACAAATAGGACCTCAATTTTTCCAGTCTGAGAGGTCTGCATGGGTCATTCATTCTCTCTCTCTCTCTCTCTCTCTCTCTCTTTCTCTCTTTTGGTACTAGAGATTGAACCCAGGGGCTCTTAACCACTTAGCCACATCCCTGGCCCTTTTGGTTTTATTTTTTTGAGACAGGGTCTTGCTGAGTTGCTGAGGCTGACTTTGAACTTGTGATGCTCCTGCCTCAGCCTCCAGAGATGCTGGGATTACAGGTGTGTGCCATCACACTCAGCAGGGTCTCTACCTTTTAGGTATGTAATAAGTAAGCTCAGAATCACCCACCCTGCAGTGGTCACCATGTAAGTAAGAATGTTCAGAGCTGGAATTTCTACCCAGACTGAGTGAGTCCAGTCCTGTCCATGGAAGTATAACTACTCCATTCAGATGAGTCCCTCGGAATTCCCAGTAAGCATCTCTGAGGTTTCTCTGGAAACTTCTTCCTTTGAATTTTAAATTTAATTCTGGTTCCCAGTTTGGCTGGTACTGATTTCTCACACTTGAACACGAGTGATTCTGAAAAGTGACTTGGGACCTCCGCTCTCTGATAGTGGAAGTGAGGAAGCCTAGGGAACCCCCCAAACTAAAAACCATCATAAATAGAGGCTTAGGATGCCAAGGACAAACTTGGTGGGATTCCTTTATCTTTGGAAGAAATGGCCACATTTGCCAGGCACCATGGCACATGTCTGTAATCCCAGTGGCTTGGGAGGCTGAGGCAGGAGGATCGCAAGTTCAATGCCAGCCTCAGCAATTTAGCAAGGTTGCAAGATGTTTTCTCAAAATAAAAGATAAAAAAGGGCTGGGGATATGACTCAGTGGTAAAGGACCCTGGGGTTCAATTCCTGGAAGACAGAGAGAAAGAGAGAGAGAGAGAGAGAG
>JAJEJO010003624.1:238593-334554 GCA_020662805.1 Glaucomys volans
AGAGAGAGAGAGAGAGAGAGAGAGAGAGAGAGAGAGAGAGAGAGAAACAGAGAGAGAGAGAGAGAGAGAGAGATCACACTTGATCTTTCTTCTTCCTTCCAGTTTGTCCTTTCTCAGATTGCTGCGTTTCCAGCTTTGATTCACTAGTATAATGAAACACCTTTCCAATTCATCTGCAAATTTCTCTTGAGTTGTGTGTATAAACCATTCAATTTGCCCATAGAAGACAGAGGGGTCCTGTGCCGTGAAAGGATAAACCCTTACCCATCTCGCTGTCTCTGGAACTGAAGTTCCAGTGATATGTGAGTCTTAATTTTGAACAAGCAATAAGCACCTGCCTGTGGGTGATTTCAACCACATGAGAGTGGAATTCTTTTCTGGTTGTGCAACTGGCTTGGATTATTAAGATGACCTTTGGAAGAATTCAGAGTGAGTCCTTTACAGGGTTTCTGAAGTGATGCATTTTAATCGGCATTGTTTTGGCAAAAGATAAAAAAAATAGGTTGATGATATTGCTCCTGAGTGTCCTGTTTGCTTGCTGACAACATGGTCCCCTGAACTTCTTGGCCTTTCCAACCCAGACAGGTTGTGTCTGAAGGCAGGAACAGAGCCATTGGTTAGAAATTTTGGAGTCCTGGGGAATGAGCACAGTGAGGCAGTTTGCCTGTGTTGGGGCCTGGCGAGTGTGACATTTGTGTTCCTGTGCAGGATGTAATTTCCAACTGAATAGCCCGGGCACTTACCCAACCTTCACTTTGGTCCCAACTGTGTCTTAAGTGCAACCAACGACTCTTTGAAAAGTTCCTAGGACAACCTGAATGACTGTGGTTGCTTTGTTTCTAGCCAAAGGAAGTTGGTGGCATCAGTGAGGAGGGCAAATCCCAGCACATGGAGGGACAGGAGGACACCACCAACCAGGCTGATCAGTGCATTCCCAGGGGTGAGAAACGGCAACAACAGTGCCCTGAAATCTTGGTTTCTCTTCTTGTCATGTTTCTTTGTCATATAGTGCCTTGCATCTGACCTTTCCAACAGGCTGCAGAGCAGGAATAACTGCTGCCTGGAGATGACCTTCAAGTGGAAATACTATCCATGTGGACAAAAGGCCATAGGCAGAAGGTCACCATGTGGACCAACAAGAAGTTGATTCCTTGTCCACCTGGAGTCCTTAGATTTCCTGCCCTTCATCCCCAATGCAGATTGATGGCAGGTGGTTTCTGATGTTCCCACCAAAAGGTTCTTCCCTTCTCCTACTTGCCATGACCTAGGAGAATCTGGTTTCGCCTCAGCGTTACACTCCTGGGAATGGGAGGGAGGCAGGTGTGGCCTGTTATTGAACAGCCATATTGCTGGCCAGTCAAACATTGTTGGTTATAGTGGCCCTTCCCACTGGTTTAGCCACCTCAAGCGAGGGCCTCCTCTCCTCTGTACCTCACCCTGGCTCCTCAACAGTGAGAATCTATCACTGTGGTTCTCATCTATCCTGTAACTCCCCTCCCAGCCCCTTGATCCTGGTCACACCTCAGTTCTTTCTTCCTGTGACTGAATCTGTGGCTCCTCAGTCTCCCTCTTGCTTCTTGGTTTGGATTCTTGGGTAGAGTCTTCAAGATGATCAGAGAATCTTCTCATCCCACCTCCTCTTACAGGTTTCTTATGTGAAAAGATGACCCTTAGCATTTGGTTCGATGTCCCAGCAGTGGAACTTTGTTCTTTATTTGGAGAATTGCTATTTTTTGGATTCTGAGAGAAGAGGAAAACCACCAGTCCGAAAGGTACCATGATAGTCAGAAGTTTCATTTTCCCAGACTGCCTTGCAGCTGGAGCTCAGAGTGTGACTCCTCCTTTCTGCTAGGTACCTGCATCCATGTTGGATTCATGGAAGGCAATGCAGGCAGGAAGGGATGGTGGGCGTCACAGTGACAATGGCAGCCACATGCAACTTCTGAGGCAGAAGTTGCACTCACTAGATTACTCCACTAGGCCTGGTATGAGCTGTGGCTTGATTTGGTGTTTCTGAGAGATCAGCTTGGAACCTATCTTCTAGCCCACCATGATTCCGTTAGCAACCTGCCATTCTTTTAAGAGACTCCCTTTTTCCTAATATAAACTAAGTTGGTTTCTGTTGCTTGATACTTAAAACTTTGTTGTAAAATGTATTTATCTCCCCCAACTTTAAAGTATATCACAATTCCTGAGAGTTGAGATTTCTTTGCTTTGTTTTTCTTGTGGACCTGCATTCAGCCTCTACACACAGAAAGGGAAAAGTCTTTCAAGAATTTCTGAATGAATTTATAAAAATAGGTAGCAATAATAATCCTCTTTTAAAATCCAAGGCTTTGACTTCTTGAATAAGTAAATCGAAGGGGAGGAGAAGAGACAGAACAAACAAGTCTCTTAGTGAAACCATGGTACCAAGACTGGAAGCAACCACACTATGGGGGGAACCATAGCAGATGGGTTCCAGGTGGTCTCCCAGAGTCCCCAGCATCCCAGGGTGACACAGTCAATGTTTCCATGCCACTGAAAGAGCACATATGTGCCTGACAACAGATTCAGGAACCTTCGTAATGGGATAGAGAGGACACAGAAGCACCTATTTAGACCTGGCTGGAGAGGCCAGGGATAAGGGTGCCATTGAGTAGGTGCCGCATCTGGGGCCAATGAGCATTGAAGATCTTGGTCACAGTCACACAGTGTCTCTAAACAAATAATGCATCATATTCAAACATAATACCTGGTGACAAGAGGAGGAAAAAGGAATGGAAAAAAAATCCTCATCTGATTCCATTTTTCCCTAAAGGATATTAAAAAGAATCTAGTAGAGATTGAATGTAAATGAGGATTTGGGAACCTAGTTAATTCAATGGGAAAAATGAAAGAAGTTGCTTGCATAGAATTTATATTCCCCTTCCCTCATGGGGTTTGATGTGTACTAAGTCATGGAAGAGGTGGAGATTGGGAATAAAACCCATCCATCTTCCAACTCAACTTTCTTTTTTTCTTAAGAATTCCAGGCTTGGGAATGGGGATGTAGTTCAGTGGTAGAGGGTTTACTTAGCTTGCATAAGTCCCTGGGTTCAATCACCACCAATATGCGTGAGCTCACACACACACACACACTTCCCCACCCCACCCGACCCCTCCACACACAAAATTCCAGGCTTTCTGAACTTCTTGTGGTTTCATCTCTCAACTTATTGACAAGAAACATATGTCTGAAAATTGGTCTTGAAAAGTGATGCCTACTGGCAGGTCATACAAAAGAAACATGACTTTTATTCTGGAAAATTCCCCATTTTCCTGGGAAGAAAAATGCTGCAGTGAATGTAAACAAGGTGAAATGAAACCAAAGGAATCAATGAATTTCCAATGGCCTTTGCTGCTTCAGGCCCTGATTTTGGAAGTTCAGATTCAGAGGTTGCTGAGAGCCTGTTGAGGAAATTTTCCAAAAAGATCGGCATTCTTGGGTCATCAGGGCTAGCCCCAGCCTGCAAATTCCACCATTGAGGACCCCTCCTCTGTGCCCTTCAGCCTCATGTTATTCTAGAGGCATCTTCTTTGAGCGAGTATGAATGAATGCATTGACCTTGTTCTGCCTCTTGCTTAAAAAATATCTTTCCTTGGATTCCACAGCAGTTAAGATGATGATACATGTCCTCCCATATACATTTCTTACTTGAGGATAGATACCCTGCCTATTGCATACTTGAGGCAAGGATTTACACATGCCCTGGGCACTCTCAGTAAGTTCCAGGAAGCCTCAATTTATACCACATTCGAGGCACTCTTCACATGTGGCCCCAGCTTTCCTTCACGGTGGGCAACTTGCTTGTCTCCAAGAGTGTGACACAGGCACTTACACACCACTGTGCCTTTAGCCACATTTTTTCCTCAACTCAGAACCTGTGAGCCTGTCTTTCCCCTACCCCACTGCTACATGAGATAGGGGATCATGGAGACTTCAATCAAGATTTCACAGGAAAACCTGGGAGGCCAAGAAGTGCTTGCAGGGTTGGAGTCCCTGCAAGTAGCCCCTGTAACAGGGCAGAATGTGGAGCTGTGAGTGTAAAGTGAAAGCTCCCAGGAAGAAAAAGGTGCCCACAACATGGCTCACCTGCTAATAGAAGCAGTGGGCAGCATTTAAAACCTACCTGAGAGAGGCCATGTAGGCTACAACTGTAGGGGAAGGGCTGCCCAAGATGTTGGGAGTTCACATTCTGCCCCAGTGTGCTCTGAATGCCAGACACAGAACTATCAGATCTATTGTTTGTCCTGCTGGGTTTTAGACTTTCTTTAGTCAAATGCATTCTTATTTCCCTATTCCTTTCTTTGGAATAGGAATGTTTACTCTGCGGGTCCTACCACTGGAATTTAGAAGTATATAACTTACTTCTTGATTTACAGGCGCTCACAGTTGAATTTGCCTTGAGTCTCAGAGATTACTTTGGACTTAGACTTTGAGCGATGCTGGAACAGTCAAGATTTGGGGAACTCTTGGAGATGGACTATGCATTTTGCATTGTGAGATGGACATCAGCCTTTGGGGCCCAGGGATGGAATGCTAAGGTTTGGTTATGGAATGGCCTGTAGTTAAAGGCTTGGTCCTGGCTTGATGCTACTGGGAGGTGGTGTGACCTTTAAGAGGTGGAGCGTAGTGGAAAGTCTTCAGGTCATTACCCCCAATGCCCTTAAAGGGGATATGAGACCCCAGTCTCTTCATCATCCTCAGTTTTTGCTCCATGGCCATAAGGTAAGTGACTTTGCTCTATTATGCTGCCTCCAATATTTTTATGTTTTAAAGAAGTCTGTTTGGACAGTGTGGGAGACACTTGGGGTGATGTAATGCCATGATGTAATGCCTCACCACAGATCCAAAGCAATAGGGCCAACTGACCCAAGACTGAAAACTCCAAAACTGTGAGCCAAAATAAACCTTCTCTTGTCATAAGTTGGTTATCTCAGGTATTTGTTATAGTGATGGAAAACTGACTAATGTACCATCCACCCTGATTCCCTGCTTGCCATAATAGAATGTCTTGGGCTTTCCTTTCCTGATGACCAGGCCTTCATAGAGTAGAGAAGCTAGGGCACAGGAAGCATTCAGAGTGAAGTCTGAGAGATTACTGTGAGCTGAAGATCAATCAGTGTATCTAAAATGGGACTGTGAGTCACAGCATCGCTTGGGCACTAACCAGATGTGTGACAAGACAGATTGTCCAACCTCTCTGGACCTCTGCTTTCTCAGCCCTGAGCTGATGAGGTTGAATGGATGAATCCTGTCCACCATGCTAACTTGCCTCTGTGATTCTAGGTATATTTCAAGCTGGGTTATTATTCATATGGCTTTGGAAAGGAGACCTCAGTTCTTTGCCCCATTGGCTCACCATGGGGCTGTCTGAGTGTCCTCACAAAGATGGTCATCTTGTCACAGAGTTCCCAATCTAAATTTAATTAGCTTAACCTATGTTATTGAGAAATCTGGGGGATTCCATAGGAGCCCTTCCCTCAGAGTCTATATCCTGTCCCTTTGTTGGACTTGGTCGGTTGGTCCTATGGAGCTAGCTACTAGAGAAAATCCTTGTATCAGGTAGAGTAATGCTGGGTGCAAAGTTCAAACCCAAGAGGAGAATCTAAATGTCTAAAGCCTTGGACATCCATTGTAGGGAGGCCCAGTGGAATCCAAAGCTGGAGCTGAATGCAAGAATATATGATATTTTTTAAGAGAGAATAAGTTCTTAGTAATTCTACAGTTTGCATGTTCATATCAATACCTCAAATTATGTTAATGTGCTTTCTTTTTTCACTCCTTATTATTTGTGATTTCCCCTTACTTGGTCATGGTTTCCATTACCTTCATAAGGAATAGCTAGAATGAAGGAGAGGGGGAGATGGGAAGGCTGAGTATGTTCAGTGGCAGACATCCAAACCAGCACCAGAGCAGCAGGATTAAAAGCTTTCAACCATATGATCCAGGTCCTGGGGAGAAGAAGAGTCACCTAAATCCAGACAGAATTCTTTAAAATATTAAAGTCCCAGAGGATGAGCATTAGATTGTTATTGCACACCACAGAATAGGGAAGGAGGCACAATACCACCTCAGGGGTGTTCCCCATCCCATAGGAAGGGGAGCAGCACTTCTTGGGCTGGGATATGGAAGCAGGGGCATTTTCAGTGAAGGAGATTATGAGATTAAGACATTATTCTTAAGGTGCTGGGAAGATTATGGTAGTTTCAAATGGTCCAAGGAAGGATCCAAAAGCTCATCTCTGCCTTCTGATTGGAATTCCAAGCAGAGTCCACTTTGCAGGGTGACCTACACCCATGTATAGAGAAGAGATAGGGATGTGGCACATTTAGACAGAGCAGGATTCTGAGGTACCATAGACCATGTCCCTTGGATCTGTGTGCTTGGGTAAGTTCTAGAACTTTCTGCAGGGGTGGAGTGTTAATAGGGTTGGGGAAGAGGAAGAGGTGGAGCCTGAAAGGAGATAAGAGTCCATACTGCAGGCCAAGAGAGGATCACAGTTGACTGATGAAGCTGACCTTCAGGCACCAGCAGGTTGACCCAAGTGCCTCCCACACAGTCTGACTTGAAACTGGAGAACAGAGAGCAGACCACAAGTGTCTGCTTTGCCACCATGAAGAATATAAACAATTTCCTGACCCGTGTTTGGCGGGACAAGAGGACTTTTGAGCGGGTAGACCTCTGAAAGGGATTTAACACTTTGTTCAACTAAATTAAATCCTCAGTTGCCTGCATAATTATACAGAGGAGATGAAGTTTTTAAATGAGAGAAAATTTACCTTGAAGCCTTAAGATTGGTTGGTTTTATTTGTTCATTTGTTTCATTTTCTGCTATCAGTGGAAATAGAACTTCAAGAGTTCAATTAAGTAGAATTTAACATTTCAACCTTTTGGGTCACAGTGCATTTAAAACCGGATATACCACTCACAGAGATATGATATGAAGTGGGATGGGAGAGGTGGCAGTTATTTGGACAGGGGCAATATGACTAGTGGTTACCATTTTATTCCTTAAAACCTTCTTTTTCTGGGTCTAGAAAATATATAGAATATCTACAGATTAACAACAACAAGATCAACAGCTTAACTTTAAAAACAGGAAGACATATGAACGGTCAATAAGCGCATGAAACAGTACTCAACATTTAAGTTAACAGGGAAATACAAATTAAAACTATAATGAAATACCTTGCACATCCTCTAGAATGCATACAATAAAATACAAAGAATGCTATCAAGTATGTGGAGGGACTGGAGTGTTAAATGGAGAAAATGAAGTGTGGACTCATAGGGGATAAAGAACTCTTCAGCAGTTTCTTACAGTAATACACACCACCCTATGACTCAGCAATTCTGTTCTGTTATTGAATGATATGGAAAATGGAAAATAACAACCCCAAGGAGAAAGGGACAATAGGGGTCTGTGAACTTGTTGCAATTTTCCTTATCTACAACCCTTCTCTGGACTGCCCAAGGTTTCCCTCCTGCTGTAACCAGCACCTTTCCTCCAACACATTTCCTGCTAGGATTTAGTGCCTCTCAGCCCTATAAAACTCAGACTCTTATTGTAGCCAGCTGCCATTTTCCCTTTTGAAAATGTGTCCCTCTGCATTAAAAAAGCATCCCTGATCTGTTGAGGTCTGTCTCCATTTCTTTTTCTTTCTGTATTCTCTTTCATTTGCTTTCAGTTGTCAACTCAAATGAAAGTGTGTATATACATGGAGACTTGTTCAAGAGTGTTTGTGGTAGTTGTACCCATGAGAGCCACATTCTGAAAACAAGCTGGAGGCTCATCAGCAGAACTGACACACTGCAGTGTACGCATTCCGTGGAATAGTCCTCAGCATTACAAAAAAATCTCCCGTCACAAGCACAACATGGATGCATGTCAAAAAAACAGGCTGAGGGCTGGGATTGTGGCTCAGGGGGTGGAGCACGTGCCTAGCATGTGTGAGGCACTGGGTTCAATTCTCAGCAAAATAAATAAATAAATAAATAAATAAATAAATAAATAAATAAATAATTTTTAAAGAACATGCTGAGCAAAAGAAGCCAGACACAGAAAAGTATACACTGTATGACTCCATTTCTATGAATTTCCAGAACAAACAAAATTTATCTATATTCATACAAGTCAAAAATGTGGTCAGGGGCAAGAGGGAACTCTCTGGGGTGATGACTGTGCTCTCCATATGTTTACATGGTTGTTACATAAGCACATAGGATTGTCAGACCTCATCAAACTGAATGCTGAAGACAATTTAAACAAGTGAATATTATATAAAAACTTCTTAGAGTTTGGGCTCAAGTTCTTCCAGCTGAATCAGCCTGGCAAACAGAATCTACACACAAGCCCCAGAAGGCGCTGGCGACTATGGGGACACCCTCCCTCTGCTCCTTGATCCTTTCCAAGTGTGCACACACTGTCTTCAACACACACACTGCCCCTTGCACACGATCTCTCCTTCAGGCCCCCTCCCCGTGAGTGCCCTCATGCAGCCGGCAGGAACCCCCACCCCCCCACCCTGCCCTCTGCCCACCTGGTCCACACACTCATCCTCCCTCCCGCGGTCTCTAGCTGCACTAGAGTCATCTCCGGTTCTAAACCTCAGCACACTCTAAATCATAGTTTGTGTGTATTTTTTTTTTTTTTTCAGCGAAATACGGATGCTTTTGAAACCACTTTCCCCTCTAAAGGCCTCCTCCTTCCTCGTTAACTCCAGGCCCAGTCATTCCATAAATAATGCAGCTCCCTCTCTTGTCTCAATTACAAATGTGGATCTCTCTCTCCCTCCCACCCTCCCTCCTTCTCTCTCTCTCCCCCCCCCCCCCCCCCCCCCCCCTCTCTGCTTTGAGGGATCAGCCCAGCCTCTTTGAGTGCCTCCCTTGTTTCTTAAGTCTGGTTAGCAGCCACCCTTGCCTTGCTACTGGGATGAAGGGGTCACCCTGCTTCTCAGTGCCTTCATTGGCACTCGGGCACTTTGTTTAAACTGTATTCATTCCCGGGGTGGCTGCTCAGGTCTCCCCGTCCATCCCATGTGTCTGTGTATACGGTTCCCCAAGGAGCAGTTCTTTTCACGGGATCTGTGTGTGCAGCGTGTCACCAGGCGCAAGGGGCAAATGCATCCAGCATCAGTATCTAAGTCTTAATTGTTCTGACTTAGACAATGCCTACTTTACTGTAGGAATTCTGAGGCTCACGCTCTTCAAATATTTACAAATCCAACACTGGTCAGAACCAAAGGGTACTCCCCAGTTGACAAAGCTGAGTCCATGAAAGCTGGCCCTCCTCCTGCAGCTCTGTCCCCACTGCCAACTCTGCTGACAGTCTCAGTGAGGCTGGGCTTGCCTAGGGCTGCAGATCAGGCTTTTCCCATCCTTCCTGCAGATGCTCCTCTGGGTCCTATTTGGGAAGTAAATAGCATCCTTGATTCATCTGCAGAGCATCATGTTCAGGCTCTCTCCTGCTGGTGACAGAAGCCTGGAGTTCAGCCCATGTCCTTGAAATTCCCAACCCTTGTGCTGTTAAACCCAAGGTTCCAGGGTCATTGGTGAGGCGGCATCCCACCTGGGCTGATCCTACCTGCTTACAACTGTAGCGAGGCCCCCACCTCTGAAAAGTTGGCTTTAAGGAAGACAGTGGGAGAAGCCCCTGGTTAGCGAGGTCACAGGTGAGGTTGTGACCAGTGGATGGACTCCTGAGACATCAGTCCTTGAAGTGACCCCCTTTCAGGGCCCTGCTATGGTGGTCCTATGCTATTTCCTGTGACCCCTTGTCAAGAGGTGGTGGGCCAGTGTCTGTGGAGAAGGGAAGCCAGTAGGCTCTTGCAGGGCTGGTGGCAACTGTGAGGAGGGCCAGCGTAGCAGCTTCTATGTGGTAGATGAGGCCTCCTGGGGAGAGAAGGTGGTCATTCTCTCCCTGGAAGCTGTAGGCTACCTATGGGGGCTGGCAGTGCTGTCTCCCTAGGTCCAACCCTGAGCCCAGGTAATTACAGTTGCTCTGGGGAAGCTAATTCTCAATATCCATGAGGGATTGGTTCCAAGACCCTCAGGATACCCAAATCCACAGATTGCTTCAATCTCTTATATAAAATGGTGTAATCTTTGCATATAAACAACACAATTCTCCTGTATACTTTAAAACATCTCTAAATTACTTATAATACCAAATGCACTATAAATGCTATGTAAATAGTTATACTGTATTGCTTTGTTTAGGGAATGATGACAAGGAAAAAAAGTCTGATGTATTCAGTATGCTTTTTGTCTGCATATTTTTATTCCACCATTGGTTCAATCTGTGGAAGCAGAATGAAGGGCCAACTGTGATCCAAAGTAGCAAACATGTCATTAAAATCTGCCCTGCCTTTTGGTACTCTCCGAAGTCAGGCTTAAACATGGTGAATCTCAGTCCTGGGCTGACAGCTGTCCAACCCATCCCTCCCCTGCTCCTTCTGTCTGTCTAGCCTTCTTCTCCAAATTTATCGGTAGGTTGAAAGTTTGTGTCTTCCCTTCTAAATGTTGCTTGAACTGTGGCCTGGCTCGGCCTCAAGTTCACCTTCTTATGGTCAGTTCCCTTGGCAAGAATGACCTTCCTAGGAACTGCTGGTCCTGGCCTGCCCCTTTCTCCTTGGCCCCAGAACATCAGGTGTTAGAGGAGAGCCTGCTGTGAAGCCAAAGGTAGGATGGGGACCAGGTGGAGGGATGAGAGATGAGGCTGGAAAAGCAGCCAGGATTATCCAGAGGGGTCTGAAAGTCATGCCAAAGATGTTCTTCTCTTCCTTGAAGATGGTGAAAAGATGCTCAAGGTTACCAACTGGAGAGTGGGTCAGATCTGAGTTTCCAAGAGATCCCCAAGACCGTGGCCACAGTGTGGGGGTGGTCAGGACTGAAAACTCAGGACCTGTTCTCCAAGCACCATGTCTGCCCTCCAGTCCTTCTCCTGCCCTGGCTGAAGGCTGGTAGTCACCGCAGCCCTTGCCTAGCTCTCAGGTTCTTCTAGACTCCATGTTTTCATTTCTGTCTGAGTTTCTTGTCTTTTTCTTCTTTCCTTTGTCTGGTCTTGCTGCCTCAATTCTGTAGAGTCTCTCTTCAAAATCCCTCCAGAATCACCTCAGTGGGGCCACCCTCCTGGATATTTCCAGTTTCTCCAAACCCCACCAATTCTTGGGGACCATTTTCCCCACGGGATCTCCTTTGATTGGCTGCTTTGGAAGTGGAAACTAGATACACACGAACCCGCTTCCTGGTCTTTGGGAGTGGCTGCCTGTAAAAGCGCCTTGTCTTGATCTCACTCTCCATGCTGCCCTTACAGGTGATCCTACTCATAGGCTCAGTTTGCTAATTCTGGAATTGAGTTTAGTGTCAGTTTAAAATTTAGCTCTAGTATTACAAAGGCCATTGCCCACAGTTGTAAGCCTTGTCCTTCTTTCCACCTTTTTGTTATGAGCTGAACTTTTGTTTCCCCTCCCCACCCAAAATTCCTATGTTAAGATCCTAACTTCCAAGGTGACGGTATTAGGAGGTGGGAGTTTTGGGAGGTAATTCGGTCAGGAGGGCAAAGTCATCATAAATAGGGTCCCTCGTAAAAGAGGCCCCAGAGCTATCTTAATCCTCTTTCTACCATGTAAGGACATATTGAAAAGTCAGTAGTCTGCAGTCCTGCAGAAGGTCCTTACTAGAGCCTGGCCATGCTCTCACTTTGAACTTTCAGCCTCCAGAGATGTGAAAAATAAATGCCTGTTATTAAAAGATGCCCAGTCTGTGGTACTTAGATATAGCAGCCCAAACTAAGTCATCTTGTCCATAGTAAAGGTGGAATTTTGGGTTCTACTTGTCTTCCTACTTATTTCTCACCTGCTTCAGAACTTGGGTGGGAAAAGAGAGGGCTTTTTGTTAGGTCCTCTGAAAGACCCCCAAATAGAGGTTTTGCACTTGCTTGGAGAGACCACCACCCATTTCCTCACTTCCTTGTTGTCTTCTTTGTGGCCTGGTCATTCTATAGGCATTTTCACCTGTTTTTGAAACACCGAGAGGAAGTACTTTCACTTCCAAGAAGTAGGAGAGACAGCATCATGTAGTACTGCCACTTCAACAAGGAGAGAAAAACAAATACATTAGGAAAATCATATTGCAAAGACCATGGAGAACTGTGGATGCAATGAAGACAGGGCAAGCTAAAATATGAGAGGAAAGGGACCCATTCCCAGGGCTAAGGAGAAAAGAGACCTACAAGATGGTCAGTAAAACATCTTGGAGAGCCCTACCTGAAGAATAGAAATAAACCAGGAATAAGTCTCACTGAACCTGCAGTCCCGCCCCCAACCCAGCTCCATTTCTCATGTATTGAGGTGCTCAGCCCTCACCCCACTGCCTGGGCAAAGGAAAGGGTGAAACTTCTTCGACATCATAAGCATTGTTTTATACACAATGTCCAACATACATTAAAATTTTTAAGACATGAAGAGGTAGGAAAATGTACCAAAAACTACAGAAGTGATTAAGAACTTTAGACTTTAGAATTAGCAGTTAAGGTCTTTAACTACACAAAATATGTTAAATAAGATGCAGGAAAATACTAGGCATGGAACCACCATATGACTCAGCTATACCACTGCTTGGTATTTATCCTAAAGAATTAAAGCCATCATACTATAGCAATACATGCATCTCATATTTCACAATTCACAATAGCCAAACTATGGGACCAGCCTAGGTGTTCATCAATGGACAAATAGGTAAAGAAAATGTGGTATGCATACACAATGGAGTTTTATTCAGTCATAAATAAAAATGAAATTATGTCATTTGCAGGAAAAATGAATGGAACTTGAGACTATTTATTAAGTGAAATAAGCTGAAGTCATAAAGTGAAGGTTCATACATTTCTTCTCATATGTGGAAGCTAGAGAGGAAATAGTAAAATTAAGTTGAGGGGGGAATCTCATAGAAAATCAATGGGAAGGGGGAGGAAAGATAATAGAACGAGACTAACATCATTACCCTGTGTATATGTATGAATACGCAAATTGTACAATTCTACTTTGTGTACAACCAGAAAAACGATAGTTGTACTCCATTTGTGTACAATGAACCAAAATAATAAAGAAAAGAAAAGAAAAGAAAAGAAAATCAATGAGAGATCAGTAGAATAGAGGAAATGGACCGGGGGGAAGAAGGAAAAGGTGAAATACTGGGAATGATATTGACCAAATTATATTATTATATTGTGTGCATATACAAATATGATACAATAAATTCCACTATTATGTACTGAAGGGTTATGGAAAATAATATTCCTCTGAGGTGGCTAGTCCCCAAAGAAAATTGGAAAGAGGTGAAGCTCAGGAAGAGGGAGGAGAAACTAGCCAAGGATTAACCTCCCAGCAGATTCTTTCCTCATAACAATGGGCCCTGAGGGCAAGGGGCAGATACTGAATGCTGGGCCCAAAACCTTGAACTTCCTCCATGGCAAATTAGTCCTACTCTCTAAAACCAAAATCCCCTCTGTAACTGAAGGCCATTTTCACATCTGGAAAATGAGCCCCTACAGTGCCTGAGTCTATGAATGAATAAAGGCTTCTCTGAATTTGTTGAGGTCTGCTCCCCGTCCTTTTGTGCTTATATTTTGGTTCCCTGACTGGGAAATGGGTGTAAGGTAACATTTGCCCTTGCCTGTCTCCCCGAAATCCTTTCTCCTTTCCCTGCAGTGAAGTTGAATGACTGCTGGGACCTGGGAAGTGACCATTGACATGTTGGGCACTCCCAAGGATCTTGAGGTCAGGGGAACCCCAGCCACAGCTCATGCAGCTATAGTTGAATCTCCAGACTGATTGCTCCCCCAACTCCCTCCCCACCCTGCAGAAAGAGACCCTTCACACATTCCAAGTCCACTTTGACTGAATGACTGCCAGTGTGTGACCTGTAACTGATCCCAACCCTGGGCTAGGTTTTTGCAGCCTATGCTACATGGGCAGTACAAGGATTTGTATCAAGTCCTTTATTGGTGCTGGAGACATCCTCATTCTGACTCCCTTTCTCCACTCTTGCCATTCTCTCCCTGATCCCTCCTTTCCCAATACCCTTGCAGACCTCTGAATCTGAGGTCCCTTTGCCATTTTGTTCCTACATCCAACACTGGCCTTTAAATTCTCCAGAGAGGTCAATCTCCATCTGTCCATCTGTCCATTTGTCTATATAGTCTCTAGTAGATAGTTGCCCTGCCCTGAGACCCTGCCTTTTGTCCCATGGAACCCTGGGGGTCCCTCCACAACTGAAATTGGGGTGAAGACTTTCCCCCATTTCTGGTGGCACCGTTCAGCTTAGTGTCAGAAAGAATCTTGAGGATGCTTTGGTTTCAATCTAACACCCTAATCACCCCCAACAACATGGGAATCAGTTAGTCAATGCCACAGGACTCCCCTTTGGGTTGTCTCGTTAGCAATTTTAAGACCCTTCACTCCCAAACTGACCTCAAAATCAAACACCTCATTAAGCTCAGTACTTGAATTTGGCCACAATATAAATTAGATAATCTACACCAATGGTCCAAATATGGAAACTTTGATCAAGAAATTCTCCAAAAATTAAAAATCATATATTACAAAATGGCAAATGGAGTGAGGTCCTGTACCTTGAAGCCTTTCTTGTTCTTTGCTCAAACCCTTCATTATGCAAACCTTGTCCCACTTTGCAACTAATTCTTACAGACTCACAACTCTCTTCTTCAATTACAGCCCCAGAAATAGCAGATGAACTTTCTCCTTACAGATCCCAGGGTCCCCTGGCCCCCACATTAGAACCCCCCCACACCAAAATTACACTGCTTACTCCATCAAGTGCCCCTCAGCGAAGTCTCATTGCCCCAATAGCTGACTCCTTCCCACAAAGCCCAGCTGCCCGGCCATCAGATCCACCTCCTCAGACCCTGCACACTGGGTTCCCCTCTCCCCTACCATCCCCTCCCCATACAAGGTCTAAAAATCTCCCAGAAAAACATATGTTCCCTCTCTGGGAGGTGGCAGGAGCTGAAGGTATGGTCCAGGGCAATTTTCCCTTCTCCATGATGATATGTCCCAAATAGAGAATAGATTGGGATCTTTTTCTGAAAACCCTGCTAAACATAGGAAGGAGTTCACCTGCTTGATTCAGGCCTACTGCCTTACTTGGGCAAATGTACTATATATTAACATCCACTCTGACCAATAATGAACACACTTGAATTTGGCAGGTCACAAGAGAGCATATGGACCTTCTACATGACCAAAACCCTAATATCCATCCAGCAGCAGACACTGGCAAAGTTCAGGACAAACAGTTATAATACTCAAAAGGCCAGTAGCCACCTGGCTCCCTGTAAAATTAAAAGAACCATGGCACGAAACACCTTCAGTAGCATTTATGCAAGAGTTACTACAACACCTAAAAGGCCGTACTAAACATTTCATCTGGTGGCTGATAGCTGGCATTGCTATCTTGGCTGGGATAATCTCTGCGTCTACTGCAGCAATGGCATTGCACCAGCAGGCACAAACAGCTCATTTCCTTCAACAATTTCCAAAAAATTTTACTGAGACCTGGCAAACTCAAGTACATATTGATCAGGAAATTTTAAGTGAAATTCAACAAATAAAAGATTCTGTTATATGGCTAGGTGAACAAGTACAAGATTTACAATGAGCTCAGAGACTCGAATGTCATTATAACATGACCCAATTTTGTGTTACTAGAGTTCCATACAATGATACTGAGATTCAGTGGCAAAATGTATGCAATCAACTAATGGGACTAGATCCATTTCATAATGCCTCTTTAGATGTGTTAAAATTATAATCTCAGGTTCTGGCCATGGCCCACGCAAAAGTGCCTCCTCTTAATAATGAAGAAATTTGGGGCAGTTTAGCTGAAGGAATTTCTTCTCTAAACCCTTTTAAATACTTTTCTACACATGTAGCTGGGTTACTAGTTATAACTATACTGTTAATTTTATTTCTGTTCTTATTTTGCATAATTTGTCAGACAGGATGGAAATGATTAAAGCACCAGGAAACTATGATTCCAAGGCTAATCATGCTTGCTATGCTCTGAAGGACCAATATTCCTGGAATCATGGAGAGTACTCCCTAAATCTGAGTAGGGCCCATGGCTCTGACTAAGGACAATAGGGTCTCAATTGCATTACCTGCTAAAATTATTCCCTAAGTATTAGCAAATCAATTAATCATCACCTTTCTTATAATCACCTAATTTCACTGTACTTGTAATAACCTTTTCCCTGCCTGTTCTTACTTCCATATAGGAACAATTTCTTAATAAGTTTACCTGCTTGACCCCAGCTGCCTCCCAGGACACATGAACACCATTTTCCTGCTCACCTCCTGACTCACTGAGACCACAAAGGGGAACTCCACCTAGGATGACCTAAAGGTCCCCTCCCACACACCTTTCCCCACCAGGGTCTCCATGCTCTGTTCCAGAACTCCGAAAGAAGGGGTCCTCCCACTTTGCCTCTTCTCAGCTCGAAGCAGCCAGATCTGAACTGACACCTCAATTCTTTCTCCCCTTTCAGAGTTTGGAAAGAAGGGTTATGGAAAATAATATTCCAGTAAGGTAACCTCCAAAGAAAAATGGAGAGAGGTGCAGCTTGGGAGGAGAGAGGGGAAACTAACCAAGGATTAACAGCCCAGCAGATCCTTTCCTGAAAACAATGGGCCCTGAGGGAAAGGGACAGATACTGAATGCTGTGCCCTAAATCTTGATCTTTCTCCATGGCAAATTAGTCCTACCCTATAAAATCAAAATTCCCTCTGTAACTGGTGGCCATTTTCACGTCTGAAAAATGAGCCCCAATAGTGCCTGAGTCCATGAATAAATAAAGTATTCTCTTAATCCATTGAGGTCTGCATCCAATCTTTTTGTGCTTATGTGTACAACTATAATGCACTGACAAAAATGTGGAAAAAATAAAAGAATAAATGATTATGAAAAAAATAATTAGATGCAGGAAAATATGACCAAAATCAATAATAACTTAGAGAGTTTAACAGAAACTTGGAATCTATAATATAATTAAAAGGACATTCTGAAATCAAAAACTTTGGTATCTGAAATCCAGAACTCTCAGATGAATTTATTAACAGCTGGATATTTGAAAAGACTGAATGAATGAACTAAAAAAAGTAGGAACATCTCAAACTATACAGAGAAGAGACTGGAAAGAACAAAACAGTGTGAAAATGTATGGGGAACCATCAAACATCTAACATAATTGGAGACCCAGAAGGAGAGGAGAGAGAATGGGCAGGAGCTGTATATATTGGGTTGCTGGAAATTGAACCCAGAGCCTCACACATGCTAGGTAAGCCTTCTACTACTGAGCCACACAACTCCAGCCAAGAGGCAATAATTGAAGAGATAGTGACTGAATTTTCTAAAAACCACACTAGTAAAACTGCTAAAGACCCACAACAAAAATAAAATCTTATAACAACTTACTAGAAAAAGGGCATATTACCTGCAAAAAAAGCAACCATAAGATACATAACTGACATTTTAATGGATGCTATACACAATGGGGAGGATAATGATCCTTGAATGAAGTCCAGGGTCTAATTCCTAGAACCTGTGAATACATTACCTTTTATGACAAAAGGGATCTTGCAGATACGATGAAGAATCTTGAGATAGATTTTCCTGGACTATCTAGGTAGTTCAATGTCACCACAAGAGTCCTTATAAGGAAATACAGGAGAGTCGGTCAGAAAAGGAGATATGATGATGGAAGCAGAGGTCAGAGCGTTGCACTTGCTGGAAAGGGGCCATGATCTAAGAATGTGGGTGGCCTCCAGAACTTTGAAAAGGCAAGGAAATAGATTGTCCCCTAAAACTCCCAAGAGAAACGCAGTTCTGCAGTTACCTTTTTTATAGCCCAGTAAGACTTATTTCAGACTTCTGACCTCCAGATCTGTAAGGTAAATTCGTGTTCCTTAGGCCATTAAATTGTGGTAATTTGTTATAGCAGCAAAAGAAAACCAATACACTGTAGGAGTTAGCAGACAGGATTGCTGTCTTTCAGTGCTAAATGAAATAAAGAGCAAGGTGCTATAAATACATAAATCATCTCATCCTAAATGAATAATTACCAGGCCTCTTAGCTCTTTCTTCCTTCTTAAAACTTGGGAATCCCATTGGCCAATCATAATGATTCAAACTTTGATACTTCAGCTGATCTTAGATGCAACTCAAGTTTCTTGAAAAAGCCCACCATTTCTATCTGATAGTTATTAAAAATAGAATATAAAATGTAAAACAAATTAATGAGTTTTTCTCTTTTTATACTTCCTCATCAGCTATCTTCTCTCAATATCACTAAGGAAGGATTATGATTATTACAGCTGGATTAAAAGAGAAAATGATAATGTTTGTTTCTTGAAATCCAGGATACATTCCTTCAATTCATTTCAGAAACAAGAGTGTGTCTTTCAATTGTAAGAACCAAGGACTTGAGAGAGAAAAGCCTTCTAAATACCAGAAGAATACCAAGAACCAGGTCTAAGAGACTTAGATAGAGTTTTGTTTTCTTTCATTGTGATAAAATACACATAACAAAAAATTTACCATTTACCATAAAATTTACCATTTAATGAATATTACCCCTAATACCTGCCACCCCAGTCTTAATCAGTGGTGGAAGAACGGTCTCAGAACGGTTTGTCTCAATTGGCCATTTAAATTTAATAGTAAAAGACTGGTTCATGATAACAATGTATTGTAAAACCTTCAGAAGGAAAGGAGAATGTTTGTGGACTATTTGTGTGTGTGTGTGTGTGTGTGTGTGGCAGTTTTAAGTTATTAGTTTTTAAAATCAGTACTTTTTAATGGAAACAACTTGACCAAAAGTCTGTCACAGAATTTTGAGTCCCATTAAAACAAAAGTTTAATGAGAAACCTGTGTCTTCTTTGGGTCAAGTGAACTTCCATACAAACGTTTGAGTTTCTCAACCTATTTCTGTTGTTGAGAATCTGTTAACTTCATGAGTATAATTGTTTCCTGGTTGGGAATTTTAATTTGGAAGGAAAACTGGGCGGGATCTTAAGTACCTAGTAGACATCTGGGAGGGTTGTATTGATCACCACACTCCGTTAGGGTAGAGAAATAACTTTGTAATTCGGAGGGTCAAATCCTGTAATATTAAAGGCTATTACTCCTGAAATTATATATTATTATTATTATATAATTATTAATACTGAAAAATAATGTTCCAATTTTAAGTTAAAAAAATTGCCATTTAAGTATTCTTTAGTGTCCAAGTCAGTGGCATTAAGTACGTCCACATGGTTGTGCAAACATTGCCACCATCCATCTCCAGAACTTTTTCATTTTTCTAAATTGAAACCCTGGACCTATTAAATATCAACTCCCCATCTTCCTTCCCTGATTCCCTGGCAACCATCATTCCCCCTTCTGTTGCTATGAATTTGATGATTCTAGGACCCTGAAAGAGCAGAGACGTTTGCTTTTCAGCTGTAGAATAAGAAGGTATTACATGGACAATTTCCTGATGCCCTAGAAAACATAAATACCGCTTTGATGGACTACCAGAAGAGTGTGGAGAGAGAGGCAGAGGGAAAAATTTAAGGTATGAGTGTGTGGTCTCTGTACTTTAGGGAAGAAGTGTAGGAACCCCAGCAGGTTAGGGAATTCTGGAATGCAGGGGGTTTGCCTTGTATTTCACTGGCATGCTCCTTTCTCAGGATGACATTCCCATGTGACATGGAAAAGACTGAGCATTCCTCCAAAAAGTCTGTGTTTATCCAGAATGGACACATTTGTAACTTTAGTGTGGCCCCATCCTCCTGAATGGATGAGGTTTATCTTTTTTCCACTACTGAGTAGAAAACAGGACTCTTTAGCTAATTGAGTTCAATAGTAGAAATGAGAAAGGTTACATTTCTGCACATTTGAGTCTTATTTATAAATTTTATAACACCTACAAAATACCCTGGCCTGAAAAATTCCTCCTTGTCTCCTGTGGAGTTCGAGGCCAGCAAGAGTTCCTTGGCTCCCCAGGCTGTTTGGCTCAGAGCTGGGTGGGGCCTGCACGCAGGAGCAGCAGCTCCATGTAGAAAACTGTTTCAGATTTCTCCCCTGGGCAGGATGCCACACGCACATGTTGTAGTTATGCTGATGGCCCTGCCCAGTGCCCTGGCAAGCCACTGGCCTCCCAGTCTGCTCAGGCCACTTGCAAACTCCTGCTCCCTCTCTCACCCTCTCCCTCCACTGCACCTCTCCCTCTTGCTCCAGGAAAAATATTTGGACATCGCATGTCCCTCCTGTCACAAAATACAGAGGACAGAGGATGAAGGCGGGGTCTGCGAGAGCCGAAGTGACCTCAGAGCAGTTCATCTGCACGTAGCCAGCCTGGGGACGTGGGCTGCGTGCCTGCTGCCAGGCTGGATAAACTGGCCTGTAGAGCACCACCAGGAAGGGTGCCAGGGACTGGAGCTCAGAGGATCTATAGAATTCACACCTGCTTTCCCAGCATTTCTCTCACCTCTACCAGCTCCTTGAAGGCAGGGCATGGTTATTTTGAATGCCTCCATTTTATCTGTCTGTGCCAAACAACTCCTTCTTCATGAGGTGTCTCCCTAACTCCCCTCCAGCCCTCAACAGTCCTGTAGAAATTATAGGCTCACATGGTTCAGGCCTGGAGCAGAGATGGATTCAAAGGGGCACAACTCCATCATCTGAAATTAAGTGAAGACATAAGTTCCACTCTTCACTCACATTTCCCCCAGAGATCTTAGACATGACAACCTAAGCAGCCTCTGTGACACTTTTGTTCTCTCCTCTTCCTTACCCTTCCCACCCTTGAAATGGTGAGGGCAAAATGGCGCTTCTCCTTCCCCCGGTCCTTCCTTCCAGGAATCCTTGCCTTCCTCCCTGCCTCTCTTTTCACCTTTCATCTTATAGGTTGACCTTACCATTACCTCTCACTTCTGGAGTCCCAGCCTTCCCCATATGCTCAAGGCTAGAAGTGGTCTCAGAGGCTGCAGAACTTGCTCTAGAAAAGAGAATTCTGGAAAGTTTGTTGAGATACTGGCATATCTACATCCACACCCTCTCATTCTGGCAAAACTAAGAAGAGGCTGGCAAAGTTGGAGAAAGGAGAGACTCAGTGAGCATCTGGAGAACCTGGTTAGATGCATTTTGACAACCACCGATGGCCCCTTTTTCTGTAAAGGAGAGAGGAGATAACACATGCAGTTCAGATGCAGACTGGGCTCAATCTCCTTATGGAGGGGAAATTCGCACTTTCCCTCCAAATACCTCTTTCTTTCTATGACCACCATGTCCATCCAGGCTACCAGCTTTGAGTATGTGTTTCAACCAATATTTCTAATTTAATTAGCTTCATCTTTAAACTCCTTGTAGTAATGAACACAAAGTAAAAGCATTTTCTTTCCTTTTCTTGAGATCAAATCTCTATACTCTCAATTCTCAGGTGTGCCTGAGGGCTGTAGATACTTACAGAAGTCCACTTCTAAGACCTGGATAATCCATAAAGACCCTTACCAGCAAGGACACCAAGGCAGTGGGCCCACCTATGCCCTTGCAAACACTGTCTGGACCTCGCAGGCCTCATTCCTCACCTGTGAGGCAAGAATCATTCTGGACAGGCTCTTGAGGATTCATAGAAACTTCAAACAATGGTAGCTCCATTTACTTTAATGATTCCATGTGTGAGGCTCTGTTCTAATTAATTTAAAATTCACATCCCCCTCATGAGGTAAGTAACCATCGTATCTGCCATTCACAGAAGTGAAAATTAAAGCCTATAAAGATAAGGCACTTATCCAAAATCACATGACACAAGTAGCAGAGGGGGGGACTCCAGTGAGCTCAGGCTACCTTTGGTGCATTCCTTTGCCCTTGCTCAGCTGGTTGCAGTGAGTAGCAAGTGTGAGCCAATCCAAAATGCCCACAGGGGCCAGGCAGGACCAATGGAAAGCCCCAAACCCTTCACTGGACAGATGCAACTTCAGGCAGGGATTGCCATGTAGGAAAGCAAGCTCAGTGTGTCAGGCACTCCACTTTTTTTTTTTTTTTTTCCAAGAGAAGCCAGGAATTTGGACATTTTATGTAAAATTCCCAATTTTAAAATGCCACCCACTAATTAAAATCTTATGTAAGAAAAGTAAGAAACAAAACACCATAACTCCAGGCCATATCCAGCTCATGGGTTGTCTGTGACCTTCTCGCTCAGGCCAAAGAAGGTAGATTGGTTTAAGGTCAACTCCATTCCGTTGGTAGTGGTGACCTGGAGAGCAATGTTGGGAAGGATTCTGAGTGTGAGTCTGAGCTCAGTGACATAGAGCGCTGCTATGCATTGGTAATGTTTGCCACCACTTTAGAAAAAAGGAAACATCCATGCCAGGAGCTTGGTCTTATTGGGTCAGATGCTATACAGAAAGAACAAGTGTTCAATTCCCATTCCTCTAGGATCTGATCAAGTGCCCCTGCCCCACTCCACTCCAACCTAGGACACTTTCAGATTCAATAAATATTCAGTGCTCAATAGGTTTCAGGTACTAAGAACTTCCATTATTAACCATCAGGCCAATCTAGAGAAAGAGAAGGAGGAAGAGATTGAAAGAGGGGAGAGGAGTTCATGAACATTTAACAATTTCAGATGCACTTCAACCAGGAGCTGAAAGTCCTGCATCCTTTATTCTTGTTGCAAGAAATCACCTTATCCAGCATTTTGCCATCTCATGGAAGATTCAATGGTGTTTGGTGAAGGGACAACACACCGAGCGATTATTTTCACTTGGAAAAAGCCTATTCTTCAGAGTGTCTTTTTTGGCACCCCAAGGTGGGCCCTCTACCTCTGACACACCCCTCCGGTCTCCATCAGGGTCTGGATCCCCCACTTGAGGGTTTTTTGGTGAATTTTTCAATCCCCTTTTGGAGGCAGCCATCTTCTGTGTCTTGAGCACAGCTCTAGTCCTCCTCCTTCTCCTCTACTTGAAGGATCATTTACCTCAATAAAGTTAGTCTCCCTTTGACAGAAGTTCTCTATCAGTCACTAACAGAACATGGAGCAATCTAGGACCTCATGACTTCTCCAGAGCAATTCAGAAGCAGCCCCTGAGTTACCTTGGGCATGTTAAATGGATTGTAACACTAATGATGTCAAGGTGGGCTCGCTCACTGTCTGAGTTTTCCTCTTCATTGAATCTGTATTTGCTTAGTTACTTACCTTAAGCACTTAATCTGCTCCCCTATTCTCTCTCTTTGTGAAACTGTTTTTCTCAGTCAAATAATGAGGTTCCTGAGAGCAGATCCTGTTTCTCTTACTTCATTCACTCATTTGACAAATATCATATGAGCCCTTGCCATGGGCCAGACACTGTCCTAGAACCCAGGGATGCAGCACTGAGCAGAACAGTTTGTACTCTCTTAGAGCTTCTCTTTGACTCATGTAGCAGTAGATGTCCATAAACATTCTGGTCTTGACAATTCTTGAGGTTTCATTGGGCACCATCACATTCTTGGAACTTGCCCCAGCTTGTCCTGGCTCTAGCAGTTGGCTTTGGTTTCTTTTTGTGGAGTCTTCTTTTTCTAGCTGTGTTGACACATGCCCTTGGAGAAAGACCACCCTCTCCATGCCTAGGCACTGCCCCTTCATCCTGGGTAAGGCAAGTGAACTTCCTGGCCTGTCAGGTCATTTCTACCTGTCAGGGCTGTTGTGAGTTGTAAGTGGGGAAAATCACTTGGACATGATGCGAATGTTCCTTCATATTTCTGTACTGTCATATTCAGAGACAAATGTCCAGGCTCCTCTCTCTGCCATCCCAGCCTTTCCTTATTTTGCCCTGTTTCTTACAGAGGTCTCCCCTCCCTGGGAAAGACAAAAATGAAGAGAGTATACATGTGCCAAGGAATCCAATCCTGAACTTTTGAGTTTCAAAATTTGCCTTTTAAAACACATAGAAGAGAAAATAATCTTGTGAACCAAGACTTTTTGTTATGCAAGAGCAGGGCTTCTTGAAAGAGAAAAGATTATCTGCATCTCAAAGAGAAACTAGGGAACTCTAAATAAATGGGACCCCTAAAGTTTATTTCCCAAATAGTAGAATGGGAAGAGGACAAAAGGGGCCAAATAAGCAGTGTGCCAGGTAGACAAGATCCAGGTTGCCAAGGCCAAGGGAGAAGGATCTGGCAGGGAGACGTCAGTGATTCTTCTTCTCTGGCCGAAAGGGTTCAGGCTCAGGAGAATATAAAGAAACCCCTAGATGATTGGGGAAATCTAAATGTAGGGAACTTTGACCTAGGTTCTTGGTGTGTGTGTTGGGGGAACAGTTGAGAAGCCATGGCTATGAGGAATCAGAGTTAGAAAGCCTGGCTGGAGTCTCCTGAAGTCCTTCAGAGCTTGAGAAAGGAGTCAAAACCATCTATAGATGGGTATGGTAGTAAACAGAGAATGGAAAGGGGTGGTCTGAGCTGGTGGCTAATTCTCACTTAACAGGAAGATTCAACTGTCAGTGGCTCTGTAGGCTGTGCAAACCAGGGAACATGTGGGGATGTTGGTCAGTCATATAGACACTAATGAAAAGAAGTCTGGTTGCTTCAACATATACCAGTAGAAATCAATGTTGATAGTTCGTGCTCAACAATGTGCATCACAGTGGGAACCAGCACAGGATGACTCTTGTTATAGTCAGGACAAGATTGGCTCTGCTGTAGTAACAAACCAACCCCCAAATTTAGTCTCTTCATATATAAAAGTTTTTTTTTTTCTCTTTCATTGTGGTCCAATACCCTGCATGTCCAAAGGGTCTCCTGAGTATCCTCCTTCCAAGCAATGACTAAGCCTGAACTATGTTGGCAAGACAGGGAGCGTGGCAGACTTCTGCCAGCTTCATTCCAAGCAATGACTCAGGGATCCTATCTGTTCCATTTTAGTTTTAACTTCTACAGTGGCCTCAGCAGAATAAAAGAGGAATGAAAGGTCACACAGAGGGCTTCTCACTGCCTGAACAAGAAAATGACATATATGATCTCCCTCATAGCCATTTGGCCACAATTAAGCATATAAACCCAAACTAACTATAAGGGAGGCTAAGAAATGCAGCTGTGAACATACACAGCTCAAATTAAGATTCGGGGATTTCAATTTCCTATCTGGAGACTTTCCATTAATTCTACACCCAAATCCCTTGTTATCATGTTGTCATTGCTAAAATTAATGATGATGTATTAATAATCATGAGAAGAAGAAAGAGGAAGAGGAGGAGGACAGGAATTACCTGCCATGGTTTGGATATGTCCCCCGAAGCACCATGTGTTAAAGATTTTGTTCCCTAGCCCATGGTACTAGCGGGAGTCAGACTAAGAAGATGGACCTAGTTAGTAGTCTCCTAGACATTTGGGGATATACCCTCAAAGGCAATATTGGAACTCTGGCCTCTCCTCTTTCTCTTTCTAGCTTTTTGACCACCATGAGGTGAGCAGCTAGCCCCACTGTATGCTCCATCCATGACGTGCTGCCTCATCACAAGCTGAAAAATACAGACTAAAACCTCCAAAAACATGAGCTAAAACAAACCTCTCCTCTCTTTAAGTTGATTGTCTCAGGTATTTGTTACAGTAACAGAAAACCAAGACTAACATACTACCTAAGCTCCTACAATGTGCCTAGCATTTCATGTGACCTGACCCCATTCGATTCTTAAAAGAATGCTATGAATTGAATATTGTTATCACTGCCTCATACATGAAGCAATCAAGGCTTACAGAGTTAAGTAATTAGCATAAGGTCTTTGGGGAAGTTTTAAAACATACCCACTTTGAGATCCAACACTGACCCTGCCATTCTTTAACTGTCAGATCCTGGGCAAGTTCCTGACCACTTTAAGATTTGATTTTTCTGCCCATAAAAGGAGAATAAAAATAGTACCTATCTAAAAAAGAAAACCAAAAAAAAAAAAAAAAAAAAAAACAAGTCCATAGATCCTTTGATCTTCCTCCAACCAATAGACAGGATCTCTGTCTCTTCCCTTAAATCTGGCCTGACCTTAGTGACTTGCTTGTAACCAAATAGAATGAAGCTCAACTTCAAAGGCTACTCAGAAAAGGCCATGTGACTTCTGCCTGTTCCTCTTGGGACACTTGCTTTTGGAGCCCTGAGTTTTTGTTATGGATTGAATTATGTCACTATCTAAAATTCATGTGTTGGAATGTGAATCCTCAGAACCTCAGAATGTGACATTACACTAACATAGGGTCTTCACAAAATAATTAAGTTAAAATGAGATCACTAGGGTGGGCCCTAATCCAATATGACCAGTAACATATTGAGGATATATTGAAGAGGAAGAGGAGGAAGAAGAAGGGGGGAGGAGAAGGGAGAGGAGAGGAACTACCTGCTATGATTTGGATAAGTGTCCAGCAAAGGCCCATGTGGTAAAAGAAAACTTGAACACAGAAAGCACAGGGAAAAAACTGCTATCTCCAAGTCGAGGAGAGAGACCTAGAACAGATCCTTCTCTCACAGCCCATAGAAGGAGCAGACCCTGCTGACACCTTGATCTTGGATTTCTTGCTTCTAGAACTGTGAGACACTAAATTTCTATTGTTCCAAACCACCTAGTTAGCGAGCCTTTGTTACAGCAGCCCTAGAAAACAAATACAGTTGTTAAGTAAGAAATCTGACTACCTGGGGGCCACCATGCTGGGAAGAAACCCAGGCCACGTGGGGAGGCTGTGTGTGTGTGTGACATCCCCAGCTTTGGTCCCTGCTGACAGCCAGTACCAACCACCAGACACATGAGCCAAGATGTCTCTGTGTTATTCCAGCCCAGCTATCCAGCCACCCCCCACCCCACCTTGCATATTTCCAGATGAGGCTCCAGCCATCATGAAGCAAGTGGATCCTACTGTGTCCCATCTGAATTCCTGACTGACAGAATCTGTGAACATTATAAATAGGTGTCTTTGACCATGAGGTTTGGGGGCTTTATGCAGCAACAAGAACAGGAAGAGTTTCACAGCTGATGAAGGCCAAAGCCAAGTTCTGAGCCAAGGCTCTGGAACTCTGGAATGCAGGCCTTTCCTCCCAGTGCAATTCAGCGCCAGTGTTGTCTCAGAGGGTGCCTGGGTAGGAAGATTTCTGCTGAGTCTCACCTTGAGGAAGTAGGGCTGGCCCATGTGAGCTGGAGGCTAGGGCTGGCCCATGTGAGCAGTGCCACCAGCACTGCTTGCAATCTGAGGGAGCCAGCTGCCTGCAGTCTTCTTCAAGTTTGGAGAATAGGCAGGGCTCCCGAAGGGAGCCATCAAGCCTGGCATCATCCCGAGCTGAGTGCTTGTTAAGGACTGGAAACGGTAGGCTTTGCTCGAACCTGTCCCCATAGTTCTTTTCCTAACGAGTTCATATAACATTAGAGCTGCTGGGAGGCGGAACATAACTGGGGTCTGATTACCTGGGTTTAATCTAGCTATCTGAGTGACCATGAAAAGTTATATAACTACCTCCTATCTCCCTGCTATGTCAACCCTGAGACTGCTTTTTTATCTGCAAAATTAGAAAACGATAGCACCCAGAGCTTCTCATGAGGTTCAGTCAAAACATTTGCAGGTGAAACATTGAGCAGGGACCAACCCAAGCACATAGTCAGTCCACAAAGCCTGTTAGCTACTACTGCTATTCATCAGCATCAACAGTTTACTTTGTAGAGATCTGTTTGTTTTCTTGGATGCAGACAATTTTAGTGCCTAGAAGCTTCCCTGCACAGGGGAGAAGTGGCTTAAAATAAACCCAAGCATGTTGGGCTCTTTCAAAAGTTAATAATAATTTAAAAAAAAGATTCCAGACGAACCTAAGGTAGCACTGTTATTACTGATTTTATTGTTCTGAACAGCCTTGGAAAACTCCTGACGTTGAAGTTCCAAAGAGTAGCAATTAGGCTTCTGGTGAAAGTCACTGAAGCAGTAAAGTCTTACCACAGGATTCAGCTTCACTTCCTTCCCCATTTTGTGGCCGCCATGTCTGCCTGCATCTCCCACCAGGGCCCAGGCGGGAGTGGTAGGAAGATACATGGGCTCTTCACCTCTGCAGGAAATGTTGTCTGCGTTGATGATTTCCAAAACGAAAAGGCAGATGGGGTGACTCAAAGTGAACCATCTCCTCCCCCTACCCACACCCCCAATTCTGCACACTGCACCCTGACAAGCCCTTTTTCCAAGGGCAAGACTGTATCACAGCTCCAGGCTCTCAGATGCTCGTGTGTGTGTGTGTGTGTGTGTGTGTGTGTGTGTGTGTTTCCAGGTGTTGGACTTGAGATCTGGGTGCTTTTGTGGATCTGAGCTTATTCCCTCCTAAGCAGCAGCCTGCCCCACAGCAGCGTTGTCAGAAATGATCTCCGGCCTTGCTGCTGGCAGGTTGCTTGCTGGCTGCTGAGTCTTCATCTCGCTCCATGCGGGGTAAGGCTTGTCCAAATATTTGGCTTGATCCTGCTTTCTGATTCATCATGTGCAAGAACCTCTGCAATTTCGTCTACTGGGTGACTCAGACAAAAGCTAAGCACAAGTGCTGTGCACCCAAAGCCCAGAGGCTGCACAGAGGCCAGGCCTGCAGCCAGCGCCCACTGCTCCAGGGCCTGCCTCCTGGGCTTGCAGAGAGATGCAGGCGCTCTCCAGACCGGCTAGCCTGAGATTAGATCTCTTTAGTCTGAAATGATTAATGGAGTCCCAAACACGCCTCAGCACAGGGTGTGAAGTGCACTTTGTTCCTTTTCCAAGTTTTTTTTTTCTTTTTTAATGCTAAATCCATTTGCATCTCATAAATTATATTGGCTCCAAAATCAAGTGCTCCTGACAGCAGCAGGCAGGGTGTGGGCTCCACTGAAGCACTTTCCCCTGTCGCCCCCCTTTCTTGCTCTGAGCCCCTAGGAGAAATCCTGCTTATCTTCTAAAGGAGAAAGGAGGAGAGGCAGAGAATGACCTAGATTCCAAATCTAAAATACAGGTAGAGCCGGCTCTCCTGTCTTCAAAAGCCTGCCCATGCATGGGGTTCCTGGGTTTCAGAAGGAACCAGCAGGAGGAGGCTTCCTGTGCCCCTGTTTGGATGCTTCTGCTCTGGGTGGTGTGGCTGTTTTCTCCCTCACTAGTTTGACAGCTTCAGAAAGGCCTCATGTTGGACTGGTGGTGTTTCTGAGTCCCCCTGGTGCTGCTAGGCGATGCTACCTGGGTGGGGGAGTAATGGGTGATAGAAAGTAGAAGTAAGGCATCCCTTGTGGAGGTGTGAGGGGCAAGGCAAGGGGGGCCTTTGAACAGTGGGTGTTAGTGTGTGGGGATGGCAGTTCAGATTCTATGGTCTCCATGAGTCAGAAGTCATGGGGTCTAAACTCTCCTGCTACCACTTTCCAGTGCTGTGACTTCAGACACGTTCCTTGCCCTCTCTGAGCTTCTGTTTTCTCTTCCATTTATCTGTTCAACATCCACTTCCTGAGCACTCCCTCTGTCAGGCCCAGGCTGCCTCTTTGGCTCTTACATTTTAGGCACTACACGATAAATGCAACCCCATGCTTCTGCATCATGCCTGAGAGAGGTGAATCAATACTAAGCAGATAGAGTGCTGTGAGAGGCAGAGGGCCATAAGGCCACCAGTGAGCTAGGCTGAGACTGTGAAGATGAGGTGTCCATCTCAGGTGACTGAGAAGGTGCAGCCAGCAAGGCAGAAGGGACCTGCAAAGTGATGACCCAGCAGGAGAATGAGCATACGACACGCAGTGAGAACTCAGTGAATGTCACTGCCGTAGTAATTTCACAGCTGGCCATGGTTGTAGCAATATGCTTAGGGGTGAGAATGAGGAAAGAAGTGAAAAGAGAAACTGGAAGGAAGATGACCTAAAAGCCAGGGCCAGGTCTGTCCTGTCATTTCCCACCACTACAAGCACCCTTCATTCCTGGCCTCCAAGGAAGGCAGGTTTCACTTCACACCCTGTCCCAAAGGTCAGTGGGCTGGGATTTCACAAGCGGGCATTCCAGGCCTGGGGCTGGCAAAGGGAGCATGCGACCTGCCTTCAGGCCTCCCGGTTCCTGTCCAAGACCAGCAGCCCAATGGAGCTCTGTCCCATCCTGGGGCCTCAGCTGCTACCAGGCAGGGGTGGGGCAGGTGAGGGTGGAGAGACAGGCCCAGGGAAGCTGCCCTTGCAGTATGGCCAGAGAGCCATGGTCAGGGGCACTCCAGACTCTCAAAGGAGGGGACCCAGAGGGTGCAGTGTGTGTGTGTGTGTGTGTGTGTGTGTGTGTAAATGTATGTGGATGCTATACATATGTGATTTTTTATTTATATATTTTAAAAAATTTTTCTATTTCTCAGGATCCTAGCAGAGGTTACTACTGTTCGTTCCCATATGTAAGGAAAAATGAAATTCAGAGAGATCCAAAGAAACAGACAACGATTCCAGCTCTGTGTTCTGTGCCTTTAGGCAGTGGTCAGGGAACAAGAGGACACAGCCCAGGGATCTTCTGATTGCAGATTTCCTCATGCTCCATTGGTAGAAAAGAAAGGAAGTTTGTTGTGTCTTCTATTGTTCTGTTTGGAAGAGAGTGAATAGAACAGGATGGGGTTTAAACAAGACCCCCCTGATTTCTCTCCCTTGTGCACAATGCCAGAACTGTGGCCCTGTCTGAAGTTGTCTCTGGGGAAATTTTGCAGACAGAGGGCTTCCTGCGAAGCCCACACTCAGCACTTTTCACCCCCTTCCCTTCCCCTTTCACTTCAGGACACTATTTGGGGCTGCGTCTGCCTGTTCCAAGGACACAGAGCACACTCTCTCCTCCGGGTGGGCATCCTACAGTGCCAGGCACAGTGGCCCTTGCTGGGGGCTCACTATGGGTTTTCACCTTTGTTCCCAAAAGGGAGATGAGAAAGCCCCACAAGCCAGGACCAGAGCACAGCTTGGACGATGTGTCACCAGTGTGCAGACTCAGCTGAGAAACAATCCTACCCAGGCTTTCTGCAGGCAGAGGCAGCACGCAGAAGGCTGTCAAGTGACAGCCTGAAAAGCAAGCCACAGCCCAGCTGCCATAGAGGGCAGCCTGCCACAGTTAAGTCCTCTAAGTGGGGACCAGCCCTCCCAGCTCAGCCGCCAGGGGAGGGAGGTGGTGTGGGCTGCCTTTCAGACGGGGCTGGAGGAGCTCTACGAATATAAAGGAAGGAGCCCTTACATCTTGGGGAAGTTTAAAGTCATCCAGAAAATGAAATCTTAGATTTTACTTTCCTGAAAGGCTGAGGCTGGCCATAATTCTCTGCCTTTGTTACCCTCCTTTGTCTTGGTTAAATGTCCTGGCCACACTGTACCTGTGGTTTTATTGTCATCCTTTTTGGAAACGGGCAGGGTATAAATCAGTCAGGGAAATTTAACAACGTAGTTCTTTGGTCTAGCATCTAAGTAGACAAAGAAGAAACAGACACTTACTAAATGCCCCTGGAGACTTGCGATTTGCCTGGTGCTTCCAATAAAAGGCACAGTCTTTGCTTTGAGCTTGTGCACATTGAAGCCAGGGTGGTCCTCCAGGCTTGGTCACTGCATGAGCAGAGCTGGTACCTTGGTTTGCAATCTGGGTGCACACAGCCTCCAGTGACCATCCATCCCAGAGCCACTACTCAGACTTCAGCAGAAAACAGGAAGAGCCAAGTTCTTTGCTTCTTACTGCAGCTGGCAATGGTTGTACCCTCTTGATTGTCCCTCTAGAAAAGAGGGGTGTGTATGACTCTTTCCTCTTGTCACCATTGACTTGATCAGGTCTGACAAACCATGGTCGGACAACACTAGGCAGTCAGGGATCTTGGAAGGGCTCCCCTACTCTGATGCTATGCCTGACCCCAATGCCAGGCCCATGGTGCTGGAAGTCGTGGAGGCACGGAGACAGGTGGCTGCAGAAGAAGAACTGTGTAATTGCCAGAGCCAGCACCAGAGTGGGCTCCCTGACTCATGGAAAAGATCCAGGGAAGCATTGTAAAATACTGGCCAAAAGATCATCAGGAGTGCTTTATATACTTGAGTCAAGTTGTGGAGGGAAATCAATGTTATGACAAGCCACCCACCTGCAATCCCCACTTGTATTTGGGAGGGCAGCTGTGATGAAAACCTTCAAGAGAAGTCAAGGTCAATGTGCCGTCCTGAGTCATTAGCCATACATAGATTAGTAGGTTAATACACAACTGTCTCGACAGATGAATTACACCCAGAGCTGTGTGTGAGTCCTTGGGGTTGACATTGAAAGGTTCAGTTATCATAGGGAGAGTGATGCCTGCTTAATTTTGATAGGGCTTAATTATTGTGATAAATGTCCTTGCAGTTTAACTCTTTCATTACACCTAGGGTTCTGGACTGCGTGTTTGTGCCCCTGCCCCCCATATCCATATATTGAAACTGTAACCCTCAATGGAATGGTATTTGGAGGTGGAGCCTTTAAGACACGATTAGGTTTAGGCGAGGTCATAGTTGCAGAGTCCCCATGAAAGGAAAGCTGGGCTGGGGCTGGGCAGTGGTAAAGCACTTGCCTGGCATGTGTGAGGCTCTGGGTTCAATCCTCAGCACCACATAAAAATAAATACATAAAGTAAACGCATTGTGTCCATCTACAACTAAAAAAATATTTTAAAAAAGGATAAGGGCCTTATAAGAAGAGAAAGTGATTCAAACTTTCTCCACCACATGAAGATACAGTGAGAAAACATCCATCTGCAAACAAGGAAGCTTCTCCTCCCCAGACACTGGATCTTGGGCATCTTAGTCTCCAGAACTATGAGATGTGTTTGTTGTTTAAGGAACACAGTCTATAGTATCTTGTTATAACATCTTGAGCTGACTGAAGCACTGTAGTAAGTTTCTTCAGAAAAACAAAACCAATAGGCATATAGGGATATATTAAAGAAGATATTCCACATGGTTATGGAGGTTGAGAAATTCCACAATTTGCCATCTGCAAACTGGAAACCCAGGAAAGCTGCTGGGAAAATTCAGTTTGAGTCAGAAGGCCTGAGGACCATGGAAACTGGTGGAAGTCAAAAGTCTGAATCAAAGGTCTGAGGATCAAGAACCGGGAAAACCACTAGTATAAGTCCTGAGGTCCTCATGCCTAAGAACTGGAGGTCTCATGCTAAAGAACAAGAGAAGACCAGGTGCATGGCACACACCTATAATCCCAGCAGCTCAGGAGGCTGAGGCAGGAGGATTGCGAGTTCAAAGCCAGTCTCAGCAAAAGTGAGGCACTAAGCAAACCAGTGAGACTCAGTGTCTCTAAGTCAAATTCAAAATAGGGCTGAGGATGCAGCTCAGTGGTCAAGTGCTCTTGAGTTCAATCCCTAGTTACCCACTCCTCCACTCACAAAAAGAAAACCTGGAGAAGATGGATGTCCCAGCATAAGGATAGAGAGAAAAATCTGCCTTTTTGCCCCTTTTTGTTCTATCCAGGCCCTTAACAGATTGGATGGTACCCACCACATTGGTGAAGATGGATCTTCTTTACTCAGTCTACTGATTCAAATGTGAATCTCTTCTAGAAACACCTTCACCAACACTAATGTTTTGCCAACTATCTGGGCATCCCTTAACCTAGGCAAGTTGACACACAAAATTAATCATTGCAGATACCTTGTGTCAGAATGATAATCTCAACCTCACCTGCATGTAAGAGACTGGTCCTTTTTCTCTCCAGTCCCTCTGGGATCCTTGGGGAGGACTCAGGAGGAGAAAAAGTCTACTATTTCAAAAGGACACATTCTCACCAACTGGATTTTTCAGGACCCTTTTGGTCAAAAGTGACAGAAACTGATGAAATTTATTGGTGGGGGGTTGTGTGCTCTTTTTAAACCAACATGGATTTGAACAACAGAAGCTCAAGAGAGGTGAGAACCAGGCCTAAAAAGTGCCAGAAATGCAGGAAGCTACTCCCTTTCTGTCTTTTGCAAAAGCCTCATATGTTCTTGCCTGGGTTTCTCTTCATCAACCTCTCCTCAGTATTGCTGTGTACGGATGGTGGGTGGGTGGAAGGTGGTCACTTCAAGACTCATGAGTTTCTTTCTTTTCTCTTTAGAGAACCATCCAGATCCACCCAAGCACTGACTAGTCCAGCCTGTATTAGGTGTCCAGTCCTCATGCAGTTATCCAGCCTTAGGGGAACAAGGTTGTATTGTGTAGGTAAAGCAACTGGGGTCCCTCCTTTCTAGGTGAGTGGAAGGAGGGGCTTGGCATCAGAAAAGAGTCATTGTGAACAGGGTAGACACTCTAAAAGGAGGTGTGTCCTGCTCCTAAGATCAAAATGATGCACAGTGAAGAAAATAATCCATCTGGTACAGAGATATATAAGAGAAAATGTCTTATATAAGAGAAAATATTTGTAAACCAAACATCTCATAAAGGGTTAACATCCAAAATACCTGAAGAATTCAAACAACTCAATGGTTAGAAAACACATAATATGATTTTTTTAAATAGACATTTTTCAAAAGAAAAGAGATACAAATGGTAAATAGGTAGATGGAAAGGTGCTTAATATCACTAATCAGGGAAATACAAGTCAAAACCACAATGATACATCTATACTGTTAGAATATCAAAAAGATGTATAATAACAGATGTTGGTGAGGATGTGGAGAAAAGGGAACCATTGTGTGCCATTGATGGAAAAGTAAATAAATACAACCATTATGACAAATAGCAGAGTTGTTCCTGAAAAAATTAAAAATAGAACTACCTACAATCCAGCAATCCCACTACTGAGTTTATATCCAAAGAAAGGAAACAGTATGTCAAAGAGCTATCTGCATTTCCACACAATAGCCAAGATGCAGAATCGACCTAAGTGTCCACCAATGGATGAACATTTGGAGAAGATATAGTGATTATATTATTCATATATATTTATATAACCCTATTATATTCATATATATATAATAGGGTTCATGTGTGAACCCTATTATAGAAAGGAGATCCTGTCATTTATGAATTTATAACAACATGAATGAATCTATGTTATGTGAAATAGAACAGGCACAGAAAGAAATACTATGTCATCTGACTCCTATGTGGATTCTAAAGAAATGGAACTTATAAAAGCAGAGAGTAGAATGGTAATTAGCAAGGGAGAATGGGGAGGGGGGATTGGAGAGATGTTGGTCAAGAAAAGCATTTCATTAGACAGGAGGAAGCAGTTCAAGAACCCTATTGCAAAAAATGATAAGTTTGTGGGATAATAGATATTAATGAGCTTGATTTAGCCATTCCATTACACACACACACACACACACACACACACATACGCATTATTGTACATGTTAAATATATACACATTGTACTCTATAAATATATATAATTTCTATTTGTCAATTAAAAATTAAATTTTAAAAATGGTGCCCCCAAAACCTCAAGAGAGGTGAGAACCAGTTTCCTGATGCCAGCGACAGTGTGATGACATTCTGGGAGGCGGGAGACCTGGCCCTCCCCCCAACCTGGTTCTGGGGCTCTCTCCCTTACTCCTTATTAAAATTTGCTTAGTAAAGGAGTTGGTAGTAGTTGTTTTCTGTCTTATCACTTAACATCCAGGGCAAAGCTTGGTTCTCCAAAGGTGCTTTAGACATTTGAACCTGGGCTGGGTCACAGGATTTGGGGTGCTGAGATTTTCTTCTCTCCCCTTGAAACTTCCCTTCAATAGAGATCCAGGGAGGGTGTAATTTAATATAAGACATACCTGGATTTTTACCCACACCATGCCACTTACTAACATCTGAAGTTTCTAAATCTTGGTTTTCTTGTCTGTAAAACGGGGATAGTAAGGGGGATGTATTCCTCAGGCCATTGAGAAAACTGAAAGTTCTTAGTTTAATGCTCAACACATAGAAGGTGCTCGCCAGCTGGACATACCTCTGTCCCTTTGTTACAGAGCTGGAGCCTTCTGACAAACTGAAGCAGCACAAAGACCCCCTCTTTAAACCCCGATTCCTGTGATCTGGTCAGAAAGATTTCAGATATGTTGCTCAGAGTAATAGGCATGAGTTTATTGAAGGGATAGGAAAAGGAAAAGAGGACACTCTCAAGGGAGAGAGAGGGTCTTCTCAGAGAGGAGTGGGCACAGTGTGCCCTTCCTGCACTCCAGTTTTATTGGGGATCCCAGAGAAGTTTCCAGAGAGTCTCCCTCAGGTTCACCTCTTTAATTTTGACTGACAGCAGGGTGACATCAGACTTTTAAGTCCCTACTGTCATGGCAACTCTAGGTCAGACTTAACCCTTGCCTACTGGTTCTAATTGGATTCTTAACCATACATTCCATGCATTCTTACAGAGTTTATGCTTAGGAGGAACTATCCTTATCTTCCAGAATCTGGTCTGCGAAAAGGGTTACAAAAGTGTCTCCTTCAAAGTAACTTGGGTTCCCCTTATCAACTTTGTTCCCTGCCTGCAATCCCTTGCTGGTAACAGGTAGTTTGCTGAGGAATGTGATATATCCTGTCCACTTAGGCCAGGCAGGGCTGCAGGCAAACTGCTTTTCAGCAAAGAACACATGTAGGGGTCCCACAGTGGACCCACTTTATGGAATTATTCTCTTAACCCCGTGTTCCCACCATCCTCACCTATCTGTCCCCTAACACCTTTAGATCCCCTCCCTTCCGAGTCTTCCAAGGACAACAGTGTTGTTCTTCCCACCCTTTACCCTCCAGAGCAACTTGTAGTCAAAGTCCTGCTGACAACTAGTGCCATCCACAAGTGGATTTGGGCATCACTACTCAGGACCACTCGGGCCTGTGGGGGAATTGGTGTCATCAACACTGAAACAGCCCCCACATTTATAGTGCATTTTGACCCACAGCCTCAGAGAGTAGAGCAGATATATCCTTCCCTTAAAACCACCATCAGAGATAGATTCTGGGAGGTTGGGCCAAGAAAAGTCTTTAATTTTTGAATTATGTTTGTTGAATGAGTGAGTCAGCATTAGTAGATGATTCAAACCTCGCAGAAATTGGATCCCCTAGAGACCAGGAAGAAGCAAGCCCAGGGAGAATTTCTAAAGCATCTTCTCAGAGTGTTGAGGGTGGAGAGCCCCAGGGACCATCCCTGATCTCCAGCCCACCACAGCCCACGTGGCACCAAGGCCGGGTTGTCAGTTACTGGAAGGGACTATAGAGAAAGGGGATGGCATGGGCTTGAAGGGAAGACTGGAGAGGTAGGTGCAGAGCTCTCTAGTTTGAGGGGACTCTACCAGCTCTGTTCATGTTTGTCCCCTCAAGAGTCACTATCTCAAGGCAGAAGGTAAAAGGCGAAGCCACGGTTGTGGGCTGGGATCATTGGCCTAGAGCCTCTCTATGATGTCACCAGGGGAAATCAAATCCCCATAACCAGAGAGGGAACAGGGCTGCTGGATAACCAAAAATCAGTAAAGGTGCCCCTACCACTGTTCCTTCTGCCTACCAACTATTTCTCAGATATATTACAAATGTGTTTTTTCAAGCTATTTCTCAAATTCTTTCTTCTCAATTTCCATGTCCTAGTCCCCTGCCTTATCTCATGGGGCCTTAGCTATTATAAGCAACGGCCCTCCAATTTTTCTCTGCCTTTCCTGTTCTCCTCACCTGGCTTCCAGAACTCACTTCCAGAAACAGACATCTACCCTGTGACTCTCCAGTGTATGAATCTCCCATGGCTCCCAATGGCCTGCAGAGCTAGGGAATAGAAACCCAGACCCCAGGCTTGTGATCTGGTTTCATGTTACACTTCTGGCCAGGCATGCTGGTTTCAGCCACAGGGAATCCTCTGCCTCTGAGCCATTGCCCAAGCTGATCCTTTCTCTTGGGAAGCCACTTCTTACTGCCCTTCCCTGCACAGTCTGGTTTATCCTTTTTCAGGTTAAATCCAGCTTCTTCTTTGAGGCTCCTCCAAGCCTTCAGCGGCTGTGATGTCAGTGTCACTCTGCACCCTGGTGACTTGACTGTGGTTGGTCTCCTGCCTGGAAGATGAAACCCAGGAAGATAGGTGCCCAGGACGCAGCACGGTGCAGTAGTAGCTGGACATCTCCTGGAGTCCAGACTCTCCAGCCTGTCCTCCCAGCTTCTGGGCTCCCAGTGCTACTGTGCAGGGGGTGGGGGAAATCCCAGCCTGCAGGGTTTCCTGTTCTCTACATCCGCACAGGTCTTCTTTGTCCAAGGTTCTTCCTCTCTGGACAACTTCTTCTTATCTAAGCCCCTCAAGTACACAGCAGCAGCGGGCCTGGAGGGCCCGGCTGGTTGGTTTCCTGCCTTAGCATCTCTGGATCTGAGTCAGAAGGTTTAGAGCCAAGCTCTGAAACTCTTCCCAAGACTGTGAACTTGACCATTGTTTTCATCTCTGTTAAACCCCATTTCCTTCACCTGTACAATTAAGTGGTTTTGCTGTTTAGCACAAGTTTGCTGGTCAGACTAAAAGTGTGCCTCCCAGCCAATCCTTCCCCTGAGGAGTCAATGGTAACCCTCCAGCATACCTGGCCTGAATTTTTTCTGTATACATTTACAGCACCCTTAAAATTGATCTTGTTCTGTAGCGAAAGAATCACATTTATATGCTCCTCTGTATTTCGCTATTTTTTACCCAGCTCTGATCCCATACCCCTTCATACAGTCTTTCCTTATTCTTCTTAGTACTTGCTCGTCTTGTGGAGTGTGAATGACCATAGTTTATCAAGCTGGGCTCCCAATGACAGACACATAAACCATTTTCCTTAAAAACTTTTTTTAATGAAAGTCTTTATTTTGAGATAATTGTGGATCCGTAGACAGTGATAAGAAGTAATACAGTTTCCCCCAATGGCAACATCTTTCAAAATGACAATACAGTATCACAACCAGGATATTGTCATTGGTACGTAAACAGACAGAACATTATCAAACCCACAAGCATCTTTTCCATTGCCCTTTCATAAACCATAACCATCTCTGTTCCACCATTCCCTCATCCACTCCCTACATACCATCCTTCCTGCCCCAGGCCACCAATCACTAATCTCTTCTCTAGTTCTGTAGTTTTGTCATTTCAAGAATGTTATTATATAAATGGATACATGCATAATGTAACATTTGAGGATTAGTTTTTATCACAGCATAATTTCCTGCAGATTCATTCAAGTTGTTTCATGTATTCACAGTTAGTTCTTTTTCATTGCTGAATAATATTCCATGCAATGGTTGTACCATAGTTTGCTTAACCATTCACCATTGAAGTATATCTGGGTTTTTGCAGTTTGAGGATATTAGGAATAAAACTGCTATACACATTTGTGTACAGGTTTTTGTATGAATATAATGTTCATTTCTCTAAAATAAATGCTCATAGGTGGAAATGCTAGGTATATGGAAATTATATAATATATAGTTTTTAAATTTAAATTTATTTTAACTGATACATAAAAATGTACATATATATGGGGCACCATGTGATGTTTCAATACATGTATACATTGGATAACATTTAAATCAGGTTAAACATATCTAGCTCATCATTTAACATTTATTTACAGTGAAAACATTTCTTTTTTCTGGCTTTTAAAAATAGATAGCACATTATTATTATTATTATCCACACTCTACTATGAAATAGCTCACCAGAACTTCTTATTCCTATCTAACTGTAACTTAGTATGCATTGATCAACTTTTCCCCATTCCTCCCTCTCCAGCCTCTGCTAACCACATTCTACTCTCAACTTCTACAAGATCAATTTTTTCATATTCCACATGTAAGTGAGAGCATGCAATTCTTGTTTTTCTGTACCTGGCTTATTTCATTTAACATAGTGACCTCCACTTCCATCCATTTTGTTACAAATGATTTGTGCTTAGATCTTAGAAACTGCCAAACTGCTTTTCAGAACGGCTGAACCATTTTACATCCCCACCACTAGCAACATAAGTGATTGCTTTCCCACTAACATTTAGGATTATCCATATTTTTCATGCCAGTCACTCTGACAGATATGTACTGATATTTCATGGTGATTTCTATTTGCACTTCCCTAATGGCATTGACTGTCTTTGGTGAAATGTCTCTTCATGCTTCTTTCTAGTTCACTTCTTATTTGTTAAATATTTTTTTTTCCTAAATTTTGAGAGCAATCCTTTGTCAGATGAGTATTTTATGAGCATTTTCTCCCAGTTTTGTCTTTTATTTAAATTTTGACCAACTCTCATTCATTTGTTTTTCCTTTCATTGATTGTTTCTTGGTATCCAGTCTAGGAACTCTTGATTTAACCCTGAGTACCAAAGTTTCCCTCTTGTTTTTTTTTCCCCCTAAAAGTTGTACATTTTCTATTTTACATTCAAGTCCATGGTCCATTTTGAATTAGTTGTGAATTCAATGGGGAATTAAGTTAAAGTTCATTCTTTGCTTGTGGATGTTTGTTGCGAAGACTTTCCTTCCTCCATTGAATTGCTTTTGTACTTTGTCAAAAATCAGTTGGACATTTTTGTGTGGGTCTATTTCTGGGTTCTCTGTTATGTTCTGTTGATCTGTGTATCCATCCCTCTGATAGAACTGCAACCTCAATTACTATAGCTAGATCATAAGTCTTGTTAACTGGTAGACTGACCTTCCAATTTATTCTCCTTTAGAAAAGAAAATAACTATTTTAGCTTATTTGTTTTTCCCTATAAATTGGGGATAATTTTGTACATACATACAAGAAATCTTGGTGGAATTTTTATAGGAATTGTGTAAAACTTGACCATTAAATAAGGAAGCATTGACATTTTTACTATGTTAGGTCTTCCAAAGCATGAGCATGGTTTTTCTCTTATTAAATCTTGGATTTTTGTTTGTTTGTTTTGGTACTAGGAATTGAACCCAGGGGTACTTAACCACTGAGTCACATCTCCATCCTTTTTTATTTTCTTATTTTTTAAATTTTGAGACAGAGTCTTGCTAAGTTGCTCAGGGCCTTGCTAAGTTGCTGAGGCTGGTCTCAAACTTGTGATCCTCCTGCCTCAGCTTCCTGAGTTGCTGGAATCACAGTTTTACACCACTCTGCCTTTTAAGGTCTTTGATTTCTTCTATCAGAATTTTATAGTTTTCAGCATAAAGTTCTTACATGTATTGTTAATTTTGCATATATTTCTCTTTTTTCAATAATTGTAAATTTTATTCCAGTTTTAATTGCTAATGATCATTGTTAGTGTATAGAAATCCAACTTATATTTATATGGTGGTCCTGGATTCACTTATTAGTTCCAGGAGGATTTTGTTTTTGTTTTTGCTTTTGTTTTGTAGATTTCTCAGAATTTTCTACATAGAAAATTATGTTGTTTGCAAACAGAAGCATTTTTATTTCTTCTTTTCCAAACTGCATGCATTTTGTCTAATTTTCTTGCCCTAATGCAGTGGTTAGAACTTCTAATACTATGGTGAATAAAAATGATGAAATTTGGGATCTTTGCTTTGTTCTTGATCTCAGAGGGAAAACAGTCTTCTGTGATTAAGCATAATGTTAGTTGTATGTTTTCTGCAAATGCTTTTATCAAACTGGGTGAGTTCCCTTCTATTCCTAATTTGCTGAGAGTTTTTATCACAATGGGTGTTATATTTTCTCAAATGATTTTTCTGAGTTTATTGTTATAATCATAGGACTTTTCTTCTTCAGCCTGATTATATTATGGGATGATATTTGAATATTGAACCAACATTGTATATCAGAAATAAATCCCACTTGCTTATATAATTCTCTTTCTACATTGCTGGGTTTTATATGTTCATATTTTGTTAAGGATTTTTGCATCTGTATCTATAAATGATTCTGGTCTGTAGTTTATTTTTTATACTATCTTTGGTGTTGGTATCATGGGAAGACTAGCTGCATAAAATAATAGGAAAGTGCTGTCTTCTATTTTCTGGAAAAGATTATGTACAATTTGTGTTAATTCTTCTTTAAAAATTTGGTAGAATTCAGTGGTGAAACCAGCTGGCCTTAGTACTTTTGAGAATTTTAACATTATGGACTTATTTTCCTTAACAATTATAGATTTATTCAAATTATCTATTTAACATTGTGTGAGTTGTGGTAATTGCTGCTCTAATGGCTGCTGCTCTAAGAGATTAGTCAATTTCATTTGCACATTTGACTTTATAGAGTTCTTCATGGTATTCCTTTGTTATCCTTTTGATACCTGGAAATTCTGTAGTGATATTCCCTACTTATTTTTGACAGTGTTTATTGGTATCTCTTTTTTTTGTCAATCTTGATAAATTTGGACAATCTTATTGATCTTCCTATTTTATTGAATTTTCTCTTTTGTTTTTTCTGTTTTGAATACCACTGATTTATTCTCTTAATTATTTCCTTTCTTCTACTTTCTTCATTTATTTTTATATTCTTATTATATATTCTTGAGATTGGAGCTTAGATTATTGATTTGGAACTTTTCCTTTTATCTAATGTAAGCATTTAATGCTATACATTTGCTTTATCCCACAAATTTTGATAATATTCTATTTTTGTGTTCATTTAACCCAACATAGTTTTTTTCTTTTCCTTGAGATTTCCTCTTTGTGAATTATTTAGAAGTGTGTGTTTAATTTTCAAATGTTTAGAGATTTTTCTTATTAATTACTAGTTTGATTCCATTGTGGTCAGAGTATCCTCCATATTTAAATTTTTTTTTTTTAATTTCATATATTCCATGGGCTCTTGTAACGACTGTGTTCTGCTGTTGTGGAATGTTTCGTAACTATTGATTGATGGTGCTGTTGAGTTCATTCATATCCTTGCTGCATTTTTACCTGGGCATTAACTTATCAATTGTTAAGTGACAAGTATTAAAGTCCCCACCTATAATTATAAATTTGCCTATTTCCCCATTCAGTTCTACCAGGTTTTTTCCTGCACATTTTTTTTCTGTAGCTCTGTTGTTTGGTACATTCACATTTAAGTTTGTTACATCTTCTTGGTGAATTGAAACTTTTGTTATCATGTAGTGATCCTCTCTGTCTCTGGTGATTTCCTTTGTTCTGATACATTAATATCAGATGAAATTCAACTGATAGAAATAAAGCCACTCTTGCTTTCTTTAAAAAAATAACTTTTATATTTTAGGATGGGCTTAGAGTTGTGGAAAAGTTACAAAGAGAGTTTCCATATACCCATGCTCAGTTTCCTTTATTCTTAACATCTTACATTAGAATGGTACATTCATCACAATCCACCAAGACTGATTATTAACTAAAGTCTATCCTAAATTTAGTTCGTAGTTTTTATCTAATTACCTAATTCCTCCCACTACCACCATTTTGGGTGCTGGGGATGAACCTATGGCCTCCCAAAGACTAAGCATGTGCTCAACCACTGAACCGCACCCCAGCCCCACGATCATCCTTTCTCTGTCCAGGTTACTACCTTATAGTCATCATGCCTCCTTAGTTTTCTCCTAGATGTGACAGTTTTGAGGCAAGATATTTCATAGATTTTTCCCTCAGTTGGGGTTGTCTGATGTGTTTCTCATGATTAGATTGGGGTTATGGAACTTGGGAAAGAAGATCAAGATGTAAAGGACCATTTTGTCACATTATAGTAACAATGTATACTATCAACATGATTTATCACTGTTGATTTTAACCTCCATCTCCTGGCTGAGATGGTGTTTGTCAGTTTTCTCCACTCTAAAGTGATTCTACACCACTTCCAACTCCCACCCCCTGCTTTCATGCTCTGCTTGAGGTGTGGAGAATTAGGTCCCATCTCTTTGAGGGCAGAGTATCTAGATAAATTATTTGGAAATCTTTCCCATGTGAGATTTACCCATTTCCTCCATTTATTTATGCATTCAATAATTTATTTGTGGACTCAATAATATTTATTTTATACTCTGAGTTATAATCTAATACAAGTTTTTTTCTTTTTTCTTTTTCTGTTTCTTTTTTTCTTTTTTCTTTTTTTTGAGGTGGATTGAACTCAGGGGCACTTGAACCACATCCCCAACCCTATTTTGTATTTTGTTTAGAGACAGGGTCTCACTGAGTTGCTTGGCGCCTCACTTTTGCTGAGGCTGGCTTTGAACTCTCGCTTCTCTGGCCCCAGCCTCCCAAACTGCTGGGATTACAGGCATGCGCCACTGCACCCAGCTAACATTAGTTTATTTTGTTTCTCAGATTTTTCCAATTTTAGTCCTTAAGAGTTCTTTCCATTGACTCCTGCAACCCTTTGACATATTCCCTTCATCAGGTTTGGTTTGGGTTTGGCTGGCTTTTGAGAACTTCCTTGCTTTCTGACGTTTAAAGATGATCCATGATCATCTCACATGTTCCCTGCCCCAGCTATAGAGTCGGCCATTTCCCCCCAAGAATCCCTGGTTTCGTTTGTGAAAAGTGGCATTGGAAATTATGGTCTGGGCACCAACTGTGATCCTGGGCATCATTGCTTCTGGGCCCTCTCAGCTGAAAGAATGGGTAGATCTGTGTATAGGTAGACCTGTGTATATGCATATAAGTATCATGTGTATCTGATTAAGCTAAACATGAGCTCATACTGATATCTCCAACTCCAATCCATCACCCATGTATTATTCTAAACTTCTCTCCTTGGTTGTCTATAACCTCCTATTTCAACAATGAGAAACTTGACTCTCCAAATTCACCATTCATTTACTTGTTTGGTTCCAGTCTGCATGTATGTTTGTTTCAAAATTGGTAAGCTGAGGGGAAACAACCTTATCAGTGAGAGTACTGTGCATATATATAGTTCTTTTTGCCTTTGATCTTACATGGTTACTTAGGTCAGCATCTTATTCTCCACCCCTTTCAGTGGGGTTGTTGGCTCATAGATACATGCATTTGTAATGGTTAGATTGTGTCAACCCAGAGTATGCTCCTGGAGCTTTGAGGGCAAGAATTTTCAAACTGGAGATTCCATGGAGTGCTGGGGACTTCATGCGGGAGAGCAGTGAGATGCCTGGGCTATCAGGCAGATAGGACTTTGAGTTCTCGAGCCTGATTCAATTGGAGACACTCCCTTCTCCCCTATTACTCATCAGCGTTGGATGGGATTTTATTGAAAAAGTAGTTCCATAGCTAAAAAGAGAGAAAAAAATTCTTTGAAAACCACAGTGAAAATGTCTGAGTTTCCTTTCCCTGGTAAATTGCTGTGGTGCTGTGAACTATAAACCAGTCGTGTTTCCAAGATGATTTGGGAAAGGAACCATGAACTTGAGTGTAGTGGGCTACAAGAGTCCTTGAACATAAAGAATTTGCCATCAAATTATCTTAAACTGAAAGCCATCTTGGTGCACTTAAAACAGCATTTAATTTATAACAAAGCCAATTAACACACAACTCTGTAGACACAGATCAGTTATATGGAGCAAGGTGCACCTGTATTCAAATTCCTAAGTTCACCAGTGTGGAGAAGAACAGCTGTTTGCATGGGCCCTTAGACAGGTCAGGAGTTGCCAGGGGAAGAGGATAGTTGCAAAAATGTTCTGAACTTGAAGATAAAGGTCCCTTGTGAGCAGTAATTTTCTCCCCCAGAGCATCTGTCCTCCTGATCCATCCACCACCTCCACCCTGCATGAGAATCTCACTTCTAGAGGCAGCTGCCTCATGTTCAGCTTGGTGACACCTTCAGAAGCTTTGCTAATAAATGCATATCAGAAAAGCATTCTGCCCATGGGGACCAATTTCTTTTTCTGTCACCCGTGGCTTCTCAACATGAAATTAAAGGCAGACAGAAGCAAGTAATTGCAGCTGGTGGCAGCTCCCGAGATTCATCTGCTGCCAAGGGACCCGGCCTGAGTGCCTTGTTCCCTCTGCCTCTTCCACCTCCCATCCAGGGATGGAGCAAAATGTGGGACAGTCCTGCAAGAAGGTGCTTCACCCAGCCCGAGCACAGTTCCCACCCGGTCTGACATTCTCAGGAAATATCTAGAGCTAGGACAGTCAGGGAGATTCATCAGGCTTAGAAAGGTTTGGAGAAGGATTTTGCCAGCCCTCTGTCCTAACCCAGGACTTTCAGTGACCCCATGGATTCCTTCACCCTGGTGGAAGAGGTTGAAGGACCATGTTCTCCCAGGGAAGAAGCCTACTGACTGCAACTCCCCTCTTACCTTGGGGCAGAGCATGAAAGTCAGTGCCCATCTGGCCCTGGCCAAAGTTATCAGTGACATTACCTGATAACCTGGACACACTCAAGCGCCCCCCCCCCCCAAAAAAAAAACCGCCAAGTAGAGTGAAGCTTTGAATATGAGCTAGGAGGGAAATTTAGGAGTCAAGGTTATAGTCATAAATTTTGGCCTGAGATAAGAAAGGACGCGGTTGCAGAGGTGTCAGGAGGAACCACTTCGGGATGGAAATCAGGAGTGCTCATGTGGGGAGAAGGTAGTTGGATTTATGAGCCCTGATTTCAGGGGAGAGGGTTGGTCTGTATTGTAAACATGGGAAGTACCAGCTGCCTTGAACATTCTTTCCCTGGTGACTTCACACCTGGCAAAGCCTCACTCCTGATTTGTGGATGTGGTGCTCTCTCTCCTGGGCCCTGCCCCCCTGCCCTCTCTCTGTCGAGACATGAGCTGGGGGGCAGGATATAGACTTTTGCCCCCACAGATGGGTTTCTGGGCTGGCAAGCTCTCTTCTTGAGGAATAGCCCCACAAGGAATAGCCTCTGATAAGATCCCCCAGCCTTCTCATGGCTGCCCACCCACACCAGCCAAGTGTCACAGAAGGAATGTGGTGGCATCTGGGTCTGAATCACAAGGCAGAAACACCCAGGACATGAAGTCAGGCCAGGAAGGGCCTCCTGGAAAGGAGTGGGGTGGGGGTGGGGCCCAAAGGAAACCAGTGTGGCTGACTCACTGCGGATCTGTGGACGGAGTGCATGGTGCCAGAGAAAACAAATTCCTCCGGCAGGTTTATCTCCTTGTGGAGGAGGCATAATCAGCAGCATGAAGTGGCAGAGGAGGGCGGCCATGTGTTCTGCCCTGGTTGAGCTGCCTGTACCAGGATCAGCTGGGTCAGCCAGAATGAACAGAACCTGGTCCCAGGATAGAGGCTGGCCTCTGGTGGGTTCCATGGAGGGGAGTGTCCCCCATACCACACAAGCCAGATCTGTCCCAGCGCAAATCATTTTGGAGTTGGGAACCACAGGGAAGATGGAGCGCCTGTGGAAATGAAGAAGAGTAGAGGGGAAATGGTTAAAGTAAATGAAGGCACAGAATTTCTGAGGCACCATGTAAAAATCTCCATGGCGACTTGCTGAGTTTTCAGCAGGAAACCTGTTAGGCTTGGCAATGCTGGGTTGGAGAGGAAGGGGTGCAGTTCTCACCCATGTGAATGGGGGTTCCTGGATTTATGCAGTGCACAATGTGCCCAGCTATTCCCTGAGATGGAGATGTAGACCCATTCTCCATCTATGTGGCTGAAATTATGCAAGAAGAAGTAGGTCCCCACTTCACTCGGTGCGTGTGGGAGAACCCATCCCTTGAGAGCCATATGAAGCATTTAGGAAAATAAGACCAGAGGGGCCCTGCCCAATAGAGTCACACTTTATCAATGGCCACATGGAACCATTCTTAGCTTTTCCTCTGCCCCTGCTTTCTTCTACTCCAAGTGTTCTCTAAGTGTGGTTCCCACTCTAGCAACACCACTAATACCTAGGAACTTGGAAATGAAAATTCTTGGGCCCATCCAAATGGAAACTGTGAGATGGGGTCCAGTCTGCCTCCAGGGGAATTCTGATGCCACCTAGTTTGAGAGGCACTGAGACAGGTGGCTCTCAACATTGGAATCACCTGAGGAACTTTAAAAATGCTTGTGCCTGGGTTCTAACCACAAAGATCCAGATTTTATTGGTCTGGGTTTCAGCCTGGGCATCTGGATTTTTAACTTCTTCCCAGGTAAGAACATGTTTTCTGAAGTGCTTGCTTCAGGGTTCCCATCTAGAACCTGTTCATAGAGTAGAGGCTGCACCCGACACCTTCCAGGTCTGGCCTTCACTCCTGGGAAGGGAGCTCAACTGGGAAGAGGTTCCTGGGTTTGGGTGTGCACCAGACTCATACCTGGGCTGTGGGAATGCTTGATGGTGCAGATTCCTGAGTATCTTCCCTAGAGATCCCAGTTTAGGCCAGGCAATGTGCATTGTGAACTATGTCCCTGGTGATTCTCTGATGTAGGCTCAGCCCCTCCCCTTTGAGAACCACTGGCAGGAACAGGAACATCTGGTTCTAGTTGCACCTTCACTACATGCCCCCAGCAAGCCACTTCATCAGTCATGGCTTCACATGTAACTCAGAGAGAATACTAGCTGCCCTGGTCATCTCAATGCTGTCCTGAGACCTCTGAGAGATGTTAGGACTGATTATCCCAATGAGGGTGGGATAGACACAAGAAATTGCTGGATTGTTCTCGCATCTCTTGTGCAAAAGTATTTACTAAGAGTACCTGGCACAGCCAGGTGTGGTGGTACACACCTATGATCCCAGCAGCTGGGGAGGCTGAGGCAGGAGGATCATAAGTTCTAAGCTTGCCTCGGCCACTGAGGAAACCACAAGCAACTTAGTAGGACCCTGTCTAAAAATAAAAAAATAAGAAGGGGCTGGGATAAACCTCAGTGGTTAAGCAACCCTAGGTTCAATCCCTGGTACTAAAAAAAAGAAAAATAGAAAGAGTATCTGGCACAGGTGGTGCATGTAGTGGCTGAGAGCCCAGGCCCAGAGTGAATGCACAGCTTCAGGAAGTTGAGGGGAGGGGTTGCGGGTCCGAGGCAGGCTTGGGGGGGGTGAGGTGGATAGGGTATAGCTCCTGAGGCCCCAGGGGCCAGAGCTGAGACTGAGAAGACAGCAGCAGCCATGGGGGAGGGAGGCTCCTCTTTCCTGATGAGTTCCACAACCCTTGTGACTTTGGATCCTGTTCAGCTAGACCCCTGACCACAACCGACTGCAGCCACTTAAACTGAATGGAGTTTCGTTTTCTTACAGAACAAGGCCAGAAGCAGACAGGGTGGTGGAGCTGTGTGAGGAAGCGCTGGGGACTCGGGCTCCTTTCAGCTCCTGCTTCTGCTGTCCCTCGCATCAACTCTGTACTCAGAGTCACCAGATGGCCACCCTGGCTGGACCTAGCTTCTGCATTCAGGCAGGAAGCAGGGAGGAGACAGGGCAGAGTCTGTGTCTGGAACAGCGCACTTCCCCAGGCGCCCGGCACCCTGCCACGTGCAGCTTGTTGGTCAACTGGACCCTGTCCAGGTCCCAGCTTCCCCTGCAGTAGGGCTGCCTGCAATAAAATCCAGGTGGGAGTTCGGAGGTGGAGGTGGAGGTGGAGCAGAGCAGGCTCCCTGCTGGCCATGGTGGACTTGGATACCTCCAGGTTGGCCTTCGTTTGGGTACTACATTGCAGGGTCACAGCGACCCACTTATAGATGACCAGGGGGCAGAACAGGGCCCCCCACTTCTCTGTGCGGTGCTCTGGCTCCATAAACAATGTAGTTTTTTTTGTTTTTTTTTTTTTTTTGGGAACCAGGGATTGAACTCAGGGACACTCGGCCACTGAGCCACATCCCCAGCCCTATTTTCTATTTTATTTAGAGACAGGGTCTCACTGAGTTGCTTAGGGCCTCGCTAAGTTGTTGAGGCTGGCTTTGAACTCGCGATCCTCCTGACTCAGCCTCCTAAGTCGCTTGGATTACAGGCATGCACCACCACGCCCAGCCAATGTAGATACTTTTAAGAACCAAATAAAGACAGAAGCAACTTGCTCCCTCTCCTCCTCCGTTTTCCTCTTAATTTCTCAGTGGAGACCTGGGCTCTCTGCTCCAATAGGATTTGCATTCATGCCCTCCTAACTTGTGCCTTTCCTGGTGCTGGTGTCTCCCTCCAGCAGTTACTGGATCCAGAGCCCTCAGGCTCCATGTTCAGTGGTGGGGCTGGGCCTCTCCTGGGCTCTGGGCTTCCAGGATGTCTGACCTTGTGTAGCCTTGTGGCCCTTCTCAGTCAGCACTTCTTCACCTGTAAAGGGGAGATAATAATGTTGCTTCCACTCAGGCGGAGGCTGGGAGGGAGGGCAAACAAAAGACCCAGCACTTGGCAAACCAAAACAGCCCTAGAAATGCTTCATAATCAAAATGCTTTTTCCTTCTTTTAAAAACAGAAATGGAGGGAGGGTGGAAAAGACAGAGAGAGGGGAACAGGCTCACAACTTTGGTGGGAGGAGGGAAAGGAGGCATTCACTGAAGGCATGTTGGGAGGGGACTGAGAATAGCCCCTCTTGGAGACTGAGGCACACTGGAGAGGACAGAGTGGCCAAGGGATCCTGCCTCTCAGCAGGCGTGTGGTCTAACATTGTGTTGCTCCATGATTTGCAGGGTACCAAGGGTAGAATCTATTTCTCTGGGTTCTACGCAACATCCACCAGGCTCACGGGGCTGCAGGAAGGGAGGGGACTGTGGGCATAACTCAATTCCCCTTATTTAGGCCCAAAGAGGTCACACAGGGCCCAAAGCTTCAGAGCAGGGAATGTGGGTCACCGCAATAATCAGAGCCCCTGCTGGTGGGGCTTCCTCCTGGGGTGACACAGAGGCTGTTCAGGAACCCTGACTTCACCATTGGGACAGGGAGGTTTCAAATGACATTCATAAACCAGAACAGCCTTCCAAAGGACCACCCCATTTTTCTCATTAAACAGGGCCTTACCTAGCAAGCCCTTCTCCCAGCATGCTGTTTGGCTCTCAGTTTTATAGCAGCGACTCTCTAGGGGCACAGACTCCAGGAGTCAGGCTTGAGTTTTCCTGCTTGTCACAGGGAAGTCACAACCTTTCCATGGAGGCAGGTGTCCACTGTTCCTTTTGTGCATCCGTCTCACTTGGGGGGTCGAGTTGGCAAGCTGAGCCTGTGGTGTGTGATTACACAATGCTCTAACACTGGAGGAGTTCGGAGCTTTGATCTTAGAGAGGAGAGAGGCTCATGGGGTGGGGGTCTGGTCATTGTCTTCCAGCGGGAGGGAGCTTTGTTCTCAATGTGGCTTGTCCTTCCTGTGAGTAGCTGACCTCATTGGGGAGAGAGGACAGGCAGAACAAAGCAGGAGAGACTGGCTTCTATACTGGGAGTGGTTTCCCGACCTACAGGCGAAAACAACACATCACTGGCGAGGGTGGTAGAGAAGAGGTGATGGCCAGCTCCAGTCCTGGGCCAGGGATTATTTTTATACACGATTATAAAAATTACAAAACCAACACCGGTGCCTGGTGAAAATTCAAATACTACAGCAGTGCTTCTCAAAGTGAGGTCCCTGGATCAGCTCAGCAATACCTGAGAACTTCTCAGAAATGCACATTTTACCTCCCTTCACCAGAGACCTGCTGAATCAGACACTCTGGGGGTGAGACCAGCAGTCTGTGTTTGAAAAGACCCTTAGGGGCGGGGGTCCTGATGCATCAGAGAGTCTAAGAACTCTGCAAAAGAAAAGGACACCAGAGAAAGTGACTCACTGTTGCTCCAGAGGGACTCTTGCTTTAGCCATGCCCTTGCACAAATGGAATCCTACCTGCTAGTCACTGCTCAGAACATCACCTTTACAACTGATAAATACATCCTACAGTCATTCCAACCTCCTGCCTTGCCATTCCTACCTCTACCCACAGACCTAGGCAATTCTAAAACATGTTCAGTTTATCAATTTATACTTCCTTCCAAAATATGGAAGAATTTCCCTTTCCCTTTATCCTTTCTAGAATTGTGAGTCTTCTCCCTTTTGCTTCTCTGACAGGTGAAAACAGAGACTGAGGATTTGGGTTTCTTTAACTATGAGTGCCTGGGTGATCTTCTAGTAGCTGCTCACATTTCTTCTATGACTGTTTTTTTCTCCTCCACTCCCCACCTTGTTTTTCTTTGGGTTGGTGGACTTTTTCTTATTGATCTGGAAGTCTTTATTAAACATTAAAGAAACTGGTCATTGTAATTGTTCTATGTCACAAGCGGTTGTCTCTGGCATTTCCTTTTTTTTCCACCTATGAGTTGTGGGGGTAGTCTTTATAATAATAATAACTATTAATAATAACTATTAATAGTCGTTAATAATAACTATTATTATTATTATTGACCATGAGAGGGTTTCTTTGTATGATGTTGAATTTATAAAGTTTTTACTTTATTGCTTCTAGATTTAGAAATGCTCACAAAAAAGTCTTCCCGCCTTAATATTTTTAAAAACTCCCTATGTTTTCTTTAGGTTCATGAGTAAGAGCACAAGCTGCAGGATTAGACAGCCTGGGTTCAAATCCCAGCTCTCCTGCTTCTTGATTGACTCTGTGCCTCACTCTTCTACTCTCTAAAATGGGGATAAGGGCACCTCCTTCATCAACCAGGTTGGGTGTGGGAATCTCTCTGGGGTTCCTCCTCAGATTTTCCATCTGAAGAAGGTCAAAAGCTTCAGTTAACTGGAAAGATTAACTGGTGCCCCACTAGAGTGGGAGCCTGGACCTTCACAATTGTTTGCAGGATCTTCCAACTGTAAGAACAAGGGACTTTCCCTGAGCCTGAACACTCTTGATTCTTAACCCAGAGGCAGAACTTGCTAGGAAAGAGGTGCAGGTTCTGCCCCTGAGCCTGGCCAACTAGGAAGTCCCTCCGAGGTTGTTATGGGTTGCATTGTGTTCCCTCTTGACATTCATTGAAGTCCTAACCCCTGGTACCTAAGAATGTCACCATATTTGGAGTTGGGGTCTTGAAAGAAGCAATTAAATTAAAAAGAAGTCATCAGAGAGTTATATATCCAGTCTGACTGGTGTCCTTACAAGAGGAAGTTTGGGTGGGTGCACATACAGACACACACACACACATACACACACAGGGTAGGATGGGGGGACACCAAGTGAAGGCACAGGAAGAAGACAGCTATTTGTAAACCAAGGAGCAAGGCCTCAGAAGAAACCACCCTGTCAACATCTTGATCTTGGACTTCCAGCTGTCAGAACTGTCAGAAAACAAACTTCTGTTGTTTAAGCCACCCATTCTAAGGTGTTTTGTTTTAGCAGCCAGAATAGACTAATACAGAGGCGCTGACGGGACCTGCACTGGGTAGTCCAGTTTAGGCCTCCCTGTCTCAGACTCTCTAGGCTCCAAATTGGGGTGGGAGTATGTGGATTATCTAGGTGTCTCTTTTACCCCTTGCCTGATACTGAAAACCATGACCCAGGTGTAGACAACTGTTCTCTTGGCTTTCTCCTTTCCATAGTCACCAAATAATTTGAAAGACAATATGTGAGGCTTTGGGTTTGGACTACCATCAAAGCCAAAGAACAGGTGCTCAGGCACAGTGTGAGGGCCTTCCTACACCCAGTGCGGACAGGGCCATCCACGTGGACTTCCCCAAATCCCCAGCAGACTCTAGGGGCCTGCAGACAGCTGCAGCAAGAACAGGTGTGGAGGCCACAAGAAACTGAAGAGGGCAGCACAGTAGGTTAAGGAAGGGGAAGAATGCTGGGGAAAAGAAAATGGCACCTGGTTCTGAGTCATTGGATCTTCCCAGCCGGCCTGGCAGTGGTGGGCAGGGCCACCTGTGGGTGGTGGGTGGAGCTTCGTGTGGGCGGAGCCTCCTGTGTCCCATCACTGCAAAAATATTGCTGTTCTCACTTCCTCTAACCATGCAGCAGCCGGTCCCAGCAGCCCGTCCTCACCCCAGATTGGGAGGAAACCAAAGCAAGGGAAAGGAAAGGGGGAGCCACAAATCTAGGGGAGCTGGATTGCAGTTTGGAGTCATCAAATTAGGAGACAGCCCTGCTTGGAGAGATGGTCTTTGCTTTCCTTCACAGTCCTGAGGGCCCTGGGAAAACTTCTCTGCAGGGCGGTGTAGAGCGGGGGCCTAAGAGGCCTTCCACAAAATGAAATCTGTGCCTCTTAAAGACGTCTGGCCTTTGCATGGGTAGAGTCCCCACCCGCCCCTCTAGGACTTAGTGTGTCAGGAGCAGCGTGGTGAGGGGCGCACCACTCACATTGCGATCTGGGCCTGAGGGCCAGACAGGCCCGGAAGCTATCACCCACCCAGCTCTGCTCACCCAGGAAGCCATGTCCACTAACGAGCCCCCTGCCAAGGAGTGGCTCTCAGCAGCTGCCCGGCCTCGCCAGGTGTGTGCAGGCAGCACTGGGCAGGCAGACAGCTGGGCAGGCCAGCTCCACTTGTAGAGGGTAATAACCGTAGGCCGTAGGATAATCGCCCTCTCGGCAGGCAGACGTGATCTCAGTAGCGATCAGACCGAGGTCGACAGAGGACTCCCGCGCATCTGGTGGGGGAAGCTCTCCAGTCGGGGAAGGGGCACGGGTCTTCTGCTTCCAGGTGCCCATGAGGGAAGCTCCAAGTTTCGTGGAAATAATGGAGGCAAAGGAAGGGAAACTGAGCAAACTTAAAAGGGGTGTCACTTCCAAAGTGCTCTTTGAGCCGGCAGGCCCCTGCTGGACTCTTTCCCAGGCCATGCTAATTCCCACCTTGTGCTCAGACTGAGTCCCCAGCCAGAATCCCTTCCTCTGTGGATCAGATGTACCCTTTCTGCTGGGAAGAGTTCTCCTCCAGGCCACCCCTCCCTGGTATCCTTCCCCGGTCCTTTCTCTGCGGGCACCTGTTCCTTTGGGGTTGAAAGGAAGGAGCTGTCAATACCTCACTGCACTGAGACATCGCTAAAGCTCGGATTCCAAGATTTGTTCTGGATTGTGTCATGTCTAGTGTCCACTGAATTCTACTCTCTTAATCTCTTCCCTCCCACACTTAACTCTTTTTTTCTTGATAAAGACACTTTTTGAGAACCTGGTGAACACTGTGGACCTCTTTCCTTAAAATGCTCTTTAAAATACATTTTGTGCAATATTCATGAGTACCTGGATTCTCTAAGTCTATCCATGAACTCTCAATCCAGTAATTTCCAAACTTCAGTGTACATCAGAATCATTAGGGGACTGTCAAAAATACAAAAGTTCGGGCCTTACTAGCTGATCTGGGGCATGCCCAGGGAATCTGCATTTTGAAGTGTCCCAGGTATTTGGATGCAGGTTCTAGAACCTCACTTGAAGAAACACTGCCTGAGGAGTCTGTGCAGCACAGGTGAGGACTCTGCTCCAAACCCAACTCCAGATGTACAGGCCTTGACATCCCAAAGGAAATAACAAGGTCCCTAACAGAAGGGACTGTGTCTTAAATCTCTGTTTGTAGTCTCAGTGCTCCAGAACGTTATCTATAAGCACTCATTGCTGTCAAAACTTCTTAAGGTTCTCCAAGGAACAATCTGGAGGAAATCTACAACCCAGTCAATATGGGCAGACTGTTTCTTCTTCCGTCACCAATGGGACCGAATGATGTTGCTTTTTTGTGTGATATGAGGGAATTCTCTCTCCATCTTGACCATCAGGGCGCTTGGAGGGGTCTTTGCAATGGAAGAAATAATCCCCAGGGCTCTTTGTATTCCTGCCTGGCTCCATTGCTGTGTGTAAGCTGCCAGTGGGGGGCCTGTATTGACATTGTTATGCCTCTGTGTTAGCTGGTTTGAATTTGGAATTCTAATCTGATTGACTAAGTAACTTTTACTCTAATTAGAACAGTAGGGTTTGTTCTTAATCTGCAACCATTTAATCTTCTGTCTCATTAATTGTACAAAGGTCTTTATAAATATGTAGATTGGAAAGGGAATAAAAGATTATTTGACCTTGAAAGAAACACATATAAAATAGGTGCACACTCTCCCAGCCTCCTGTTTCCTTTTATTATGCAGATGCAAAAATTGGTATGGCTCCAAATCAAGCTATTGTGGGTTATCGGCAATCTTGTAGCCAATTAGGGTACAGCATTCTGATGAGCCATACAAGTTTAATAATTAGTATAGTATTTACATGCGAGCTGCTTCCTGTGAATTTGCATGTAAATAAAAATGTGGCTATCAAAACCAGTCAGAAACAGCCTGCTGATGAAAAATGTCAAAAGGGCTCAAAGTGAAATAGGGAAACACTTGTGAAGGAAAGGGTTAAAGGTCTCCAAACCTCAAGTTAAATCCTTTACAAAGAATCTCATTTTAAAGGTAAATGGCCTTCTGAATATATAGCACATCTTTTGAGATATTGATGATTTGTCCTCGAAAAAGCTTAGACATAAAATCAGGACAAGCTGGTTTTCTGGTTAAGACCTACCAGCTAGAATGCTCTGAGTCTCAACTTCCTCATTTTTAAAATGAGAAACATCCCACCTTCCTGGCCTGGGAGGGTTAAATTAAATGAGATTGAACATGGAATTCTGAGTGCACAAAGATTTCCCAGAACATGTCTATTTTGTCACATTTTTGTTTCCTTTCTTCCTTCTGACAATATACCTGGAAGGCTAGAAAGAGTATTTTCTTAACAACTGAATTGACCCATAGGGAGAGACCTGTTCTTGCCTCCAGGGAGCCATGTTTGGAGCCTATTTAGAAAATGACCAAATTTTCTTGTATCAATTCTATAAGAACCAGGGAGATTGAACTTGGTGGTTTGCTGGGGTTGGGTCTGGCACGATTGCTAACAGGTTAAAAGTCCCTTGTCTGAAATGCTTGGGACCAGCAATATGTTGCATGTTGAATCTTTGTGAATTTGGGGATATTTTCATATATATAATGAGATATCTTGGGGATGGGACCCAAGTCTAAGCACAAAATTCATTTCTATTTATATGCACCTTCTATATACAACCTGGGGTAATTCTATCAATATTTGTAGCATACGTGCATTCTGACTACAATCTGTCATAGGAGGTCAGGTGTGGAATTTTCCACCTGGGGCACCTTGTTAGTGGTCAGAAAGTTTTGGATTTTGGAGCATTTAGGGTTTCAGATTTTTGAAATAGGGATTCTCAATCTGTAGATCCCTTTTTGCTTTTTGCTTTTCACTTTCAGAGTGCCCAGTGGAAGGTCAAGGTAGATGAGAACACTAATCGGGGAAGAGTCCCATGACTCTTGAGGAATTATGAGCTCCTGCTATATGCCAGATGACAATCTCTCCTGGTTTCCCCAAAGTCTTCATTACCTTACCTCTTTTTGATGAGCCTGCTATAAAATTGAGTCACTGACAGATGCATATATATATGGATTGCTGAGAAAGGCCTGGGGGAAAGTGTATGGAAGAAATGTGGGTCCCCTCATGGGAGCCCCACATTTCCAGGAGTAGTGCTTAGCCTGCACTCCCAGTAATGACCATCCTGGTCCTGAGAACCATCATGGCCCAGTAACCACTACTGCATCCCCACTGTTGGCCACCCCAACCCTTCTCCAGGGCCCTTGCTGGGGTCCCAGCATTTCAAGGACTAACAACTCCCCTGCTCCCAAGCAAGCCATGGTTGGGATCCAGGATCCAGCACAGCCCACTCACAGCATGTTGTGATACCATATCCCTGGTCACCTAGTTCAAGTTCAAGATTCATCTTTGAAGTTCAGTTCCCAATGACAATCCTGTCTTTATGAAGACTCAGCTTCGTTGTTCTCCATGGGGGAATCACATACACTCTTCTGGCTTGATCCAGTACTTCAGTGAGGGTCTTGAAGGGGAGACGTAGCCACCAAGGCACCCACTCTCTGCCTCTACTTGGTGATCTCATGCCAGGCGCCTGGGTGTTGGAGCTGGCGGGAAGAGGACATAGCTGGGGAGGAGAGTGTTTTCCTGGCTAGCTCAGGGCGTGATTTTTGGCTCCTGGCCTTTGACATAGTTTACTAATCCTTTCCACTGCCAAGAGCCGGTGAGGAAGGGCATGTGTGACGAAGATGGAGTGCGGGGTGTGCTGTTTCTCCACTTGTAGTCTTCTGAAGCAGAAGGGGGAGGGGTGACTTTTGCTTTTAATCTTTACATGTAGAGCAACAGAGAGCAGAAACATTTTAATAGTTAATCAGCAGTTTTCAGATGACGTATTTCACATTCTTCTTTGTATTCAAATGCCAGGGAGAGAACTCTGGCAAAAAGATCAACTCCATAGATGCTTGAGTGATGGAAAAAAAAACAGTGACACAGTTTTTCCATTGCAATTCAAAAAGATACGATCTTATGTTAGTACAAGGAAATGTTTATGAGCAGTGATATTAAAGGGGAGGCAAAACAAAAGTCGGTGTGCATACACTAATTAAATGTGTGTAGAAACAGCTCTAAGTACATTAACCAAGATCAGATGGAATCTCAAAGCTAGGCCCCTGGTATAGCATTGGACTCTCTTTTGAATGAGGAGTTAAGTTTTACATTGTTCTTATAAATATTAATCACTAATCTGGATTAACAGTTCCTGGAAGAGGGTGGCATTTCCAGGGCTATCCAAGTGTTTCATGAACGTTCGGTGTTTGACTCTCTCCCTGAACGCCAGCCCAGGTGCTGAGATTACTTCCCCACTTCCAGCAGTGACCCACCTCAAGGCAACTTCAGACAGGCAGATTTAGAAAGCTCTCCAGAATAGAAGAACAAGGATGCAGAGCCATGAACATTGTACAACTACAGTATATGCATGAAACACACTCGAACACAAAGGGCAAACATGCTGCACGGTATACAATTATTGTTTTGCTGGGCACAAGACATTGGTCTTTCCATTCACTTCAGTGAGTCAAGAAAAAATTGGGGAATGGGAAAGGATTGAGGCATCTCTCAATTCCATTTTGTATTGTTTAAATAAATAAATAAATAAATAACACAAGTATTTTCTATTCCAAAAGGAATTTACTAATTATTTTAAATATTCAAATGGGCCTCATCAATGCACACAGCTGGGCTCCAAGTAAATTGCTGTTAGAAGGTTAAACCTGGTCCATCCTCTTGGATTCCTGGCGAGGCTCCCTACCTTCCCCCACATACCCCACCCCCATAGTAATGGCAACCCTTCCAGTGTTCAGTAGCGGGGACACAAGGTCTCAAAAGATTCATATCTGAACTTTTCTTTTCCTTATGTCCTCATTCCCAACCTTTTCTCTAGTGGTTAATCAGAAGTGGCCACACCCTTATCACTTTCAGAAAAAGGAAAGTTATAGTGGAAGTATAAAAAAGCAAGAAATAGGGATGTGCTAAAAAAAATTTTCAGGAGAGCTTCTTGCAAATAAGAAAGGAAGCCAGAGACAAGCATAGAGCCTGTATCTTAATAACAGTGTGGTGAGGAGACAGAGAACTCGTTCCTCAGTTGAGGAGGGGTTCCTGGGCTGGGAGTGAGCAGCAAGGTGGGTGAGATTTTAGGAATGCTGGAGATGGGAGACCAGAGGAGAGCGTGAGATTGGGGGTGGGGGGTGCTGTATAAAATAGAGGATGCCCAGTGAAAATTAAATTTCAGATAAACAGTAATTTTTAAGTATATTCCAAATATTGTATGGGGTACTGTAGAAAAGGAAGCCTCCATGCAGGTTTTGGGTGGGGCTGGATGCAGGTGAAACCCACCCTGCTACAGTGATATTCCAGACCTCTGTCCTCAGGGTGTCCCACCTGGCACTGAGTCAAGCATCCTTAAACCATCATTCCAATGTTCTTATTTTATACATGAAGAACCTGAGACCTATGAGACAGGTCTTAAAAGAATTGTCTAGTCTTTTGTATCTGCCCACCCAATAAGTGGCAGAATCTGGATGCTAACCAAGACCAAGGGTTCTCCTGTGGCCCTCAGGAAATGTGATGGGTGGCAGCAGGGAGGCTGGAGGCTGTGAGATGCAGTGGCAGCTGCTGGTGTCACACAAAGTCAAGGGCTTAGACTGGCCCCTGCTCAGATGAAGAGGTCCAGGACTCACTGGAACTCTTCCCTGCCCTGCCTGGTGGATCACAATGTCAGTTTCATTTGCACTCTTTCCAGCTTCGGAAATATCGCCACAGAGATATGTGAACTCCTGCTGGAACCGAGGTTGGTGTCAGCACCTACGACATACCCATGTGACCACCTCCAGGCATGTCTAAAACACAAGTCCACCCACTCAGGAAGCTGATGCCTCAAGATAAAATGCCAAAGTCTGCTTCCAAGTTGGGTCAGAAGAAAAGGAGGAACAACCAAATGCAGGGCTGGTACGGCTGTGAACCCCATTCTACTATTAGGAAATGAAGGGGAGGAGAGGTGAGGTCTGACTGCAGATCCTGGATGCTAAATAACTGCTTTTCTGTCTTTCTGGTGCTGGTGATGGTCCCTGTGTCATGCTGCAGTACACAGAGCTCTCTGCTCTGTCCCCTCAGCTGCTGGGAGGCTTCAGATGATGAGATTCATAAGCAGGAATCTATAGAGAAACTCTGCCCTTCCCACTCCAGCTACCCTAAGTGGTGGCGTTGGAGAAGAACTGCTTCCAGCTTCCCAGGTCTGGGAGGAGCCTTGCGGCCCAAGTAGATGTGGTCGTGTGGCAGAAAGAGGGAAATTCAGGGCAAGATCAAGATACAAAGATGCATCTCTCAGACTGTGTATGGAATTTTCAAGCAAAGAAGAAGAAAGAGAAGAAAAGGGGGAAAATGTATCTCCATAACGCAAACCTGTGACATGGACCTCTGTTTTATAGATGAGAAAACTGAAGCGGAGTGTGATTTAAAAGCTTACTCAAGCTGACACAGCAGATGACCAGACTGAAATTGAACCCAGCTAGCTAGGTGCTCTAACCACAGACCAACAGCCATAATGCCCATTCTAGGGGCTTGTTAGAAATGCAAAACCCAGTCCCCTGTTGGGACTCCCGGTCAGATCCAGATAAAAAGGTCTCAAATGATTTGTCTGCTCATTCTAGTTTGAGAGGTGCTGCCCCAATAAACTTTCACATTCTCCTTCTGGGCTTGTTGGATGATATAGTCCGTATGCCCAAGAATCTTTGTTTTGTTGACTGATTATTTTCAACACCTAGAATAATGCCTGGAGTATAGTAGAGGCTCAATGAATGCTTATCAAATGTATGAATTGAATTGAATTGAATTTGGCCTCAGCTGGTTTTGGACCCTGGTACAGAATTCCACAGCCAAGTTCAGAACTTCCTGAGGGCTTTGTGCAGGAGTGAGCCTGTCTTCCCAGCCATCTTGTTGGAAGTGGGAAGAGGAAAAAGTGCCTTTGGCTTGGGGATTAACCACTCTGTGGAATTATCTGCTGCCTTCATTAGTGGAGATAATCAGCTACATGGCAACACTGGTCCAATGTTGGATCAAATCATAAAAATCTGTGACATCCCTGGAAACAGCCTCTCTTCTCCCAGCTATGGGCCTCATTTCTTCTCCACCCCAGGCACCGACCAGCCACTGTTGTTCAGCTGCTCACATATCTCAGCTGCACTTCACATACCTGGGAGTTATTTCAGCGACATCCCTCCAACGTCTGCGAAAGGGTTTTATTTTTATTCCCTGAAAAGCCTTCAAAGCGCTCCATCTGAGCTTTGAGTTTGGCGTGGGTAATTTGAAACATTTAATGGGAATTGTTATGTGGTTTTTTTTTTTTTTTTTTTTCAAGGAGGAATTATTCTCAGCAAAGTCTAGGACTGGCCGGAAGGAGACAGCCAGACATCTCCAGGTAGAACGACGAGTTTCCTGCTGTTCTTGGGTAAATCAAAGAGGAACCAGCAGCCCTGGCTCCCCAGCCCCATGCCGGGCCTGACCCCAGCCTTTCATGTACATTGGCCACAGGGAGGAGAGAAAGTACAAAACCAGAACAAACCCCCCAAAGCAAAGGCCTAAAATGAAACCATTTCACAATGACAATACTCTGTTCTTCTTTAAACTGCCTAAGAACAAATGACGGTCTTTTTGTTTTTTTCTTCCCAGTGGAAAGACTGGATTCAGGCTCTTATCCTCAGAGGCCTTTATTTGGGTACCTGCACCCCTAACTCCTTTCATTATTTCAGAACTTCTTAGAATCAGGGTGGAGAGTGGGTGAAAACAGGATCCTCTAGGCCACCCCCGCTGGAGGACCATGGCCACCTGGGCTTGGGGACACTGGTCTTGGGACTGTTCACATTTAGGGCATAATGAAGGATCTGCTTTTATCCTGGTGGTAAGGGTTAAGATAACTGCAATGAAATAATGGTGCTGTTGTTCCTCCCCATCCCCAAAGCAGGGAGCCGCCCTGCCATCTTCTTTTGGACCTGCATTAACAGAGAGGGTCATAACCCAGCTGGTGCTGCTGTTTGGAAATCTGGACCTTAAAACACTGTCATCCAGCCCACCTGGCCAGTATGATGCTGGGTCCCTGTTCAGTATGCTCAGCAGGCTCAGCTGGGAGGTGGCATTAAAGGCCGTGTTTGCCACACAGCCCTTGCAGGCAGCCCTGAGGCCCAAGATGACTCAGGAAAAAGTCCCAGTGTTTCAGGGTTAGATGCTGCTAACCAGTCCATGAAAAGACAGCTGCACTCGGCTAAAGGTGCACGGACAATTGAGAGGAAGTGGAGACTATGTTTCAAGTACAAGGCTGATGTTTCCCCAGGCATGAGACCCCGGGAAGGGTAGACAGGATTGTGTGCACCCCACCTCATTTCCTTCCACCCAGCCCTAAGCCGACTCCGAGAACAGGTCTCCGTGCACACCCCCACCCATTCCAGTTCTCTGAAAATCATCCCTAATGGAAGCAGGAAGGCCCAGCAGAGGAGGTCCACAGGGAGAGGGAAGCTTGGGAAAACAATGATCAAAGGGAATGGCACAAGGGAGAACCACCCTGGGGACTCCTGTAAGCAGCCCAGCCACTGCCCTTTTGAGTGGCTCTTTGTCAGGTACAGACCCCTTCCTGCCTGTGTTTGTGTACTTCTGACCTCTTCTCCCTTCCTGAGTTGTGGGTCCCAGGAGAACAGGGACCCTGAGCACATTGGGCTTCCCAGGCAGGGATGGAACTGATCCCCTACTCCAGCTGTGCTCTGCACCCCTCTTCTCTGACCAGTGTTTTTCAGCCTTGTTTTGCCAATTACCAGGTCACACTGGTGCAGACTGGTCTCTGTCATGGGACTGGGTGATTAAGGTGGACAAACTAGGAAAAGCCAATGGCTTCCACTGTCCCAGCCAGTCCATCAGCCATCCTGAGAAGATGCAGAGAGGAGAAATATAGGAAGGAATCAGGATGGAAGAGCTAGACAGGCGGCAAGGGGACAAGATCTCTTCGGCCAAGTGTCAGTACAAGCCACATAGGGCTCAGGGACTCTGATTCCACCACTTAGCAACACTCCTGCCTGCCCATGGACCTCACTCTCCCAGTGGGACAAACTTTCTGGAGAACAGAGGAGATGCAGAAGACAGGCTGCCCTTGTCTTCTGGCATCCACCTTGTGGGCTTGGCACCTTGTTATTAAATCCTAGCAATGGACATTATTCATATATGCCCATGCTACCTAGGGGCAGGATGAGCAGCTGGAACTGTCAGACCCTATAACCATATAGGGGTCACAAGGCTACCCCCAAAGGAAGGAGTGCTGGTACAGAAAAGTGAAAGATTGCTGAGCTGGCCAAGGCCTATGTCCCCCCTTGGCCTATGACTTGATGACTTCCAGGAAGGTGGCAGTGCCATGTGGTCCTGGTATACAAGACCACCAGGCATAGCCCCCTGTCCACTCCCCAGTGTCAAGTGTAGCACTCTCACCAAAAAATGCTGATGGGCCCCTGGACTGGAAGGAGAACGTTGAATGCCAGAGATCAGGCAGCAGTCACTGAGGGCTCTTCCAGCACTTTCCTTCCTGAGGAAAGAGAGACCCAGAGGAGATACGTATGTTTCTGAATCACATGCAAATTGCTTCAGTGGCTTGTCCCACCACAGTTGAACACTAGAGGGGCTGTCAGGTTCTCTGATGGGCACGGCAAAGGGATTGTGGGGCAGGGGCTGGTGCGGGAAGTCCCTCAATGAGCAGAATCAGGTCCTCTGTGTGGGAGGGACACTGTCTGGGTGAACTCAAAAATGGCAGTGTCTTTGGGCCCAGAACAGGCTCCTTGGAAAGCAGTGGATCTGGCCATGGAACATGGAGGGTGGATTGGATTTTAGGGTTGGAGATGGCAGCGGGGTCCCAGGTAAGAGAGCAAACCAGACAGGAAGGTAGGAACTTCCTGAGGTATGGATGATTAAGGCTTCTTTGGCCCATGTTTGTCTCTCATTTGAAGCACCAACCATGGGTGAAATTTAATATGCCTTTGTTCCCTGTCTTGCTGGACTCTGAGCCTCAGCAGGGTAGTGTTGATGTTGCTCAGGGCTCCATTTCCAGGTCACAGTGCAGATCTATAATGACTGGACAGAGGGCAGCTGAGGAGAAGACAGAAGAGGCTAAAAGGGGGGTTGGGATGGTGTCATGTTGGGCCTCAGGTGGTCCAGAGGCACATCTGTACCCAGTGCTCCCTGCGTATCAGCGTGCCAAGCCCCGCTCATCCTCAAACCTCTCCGTGTCTTTGGGTAAGTTAATTATCCTGATTCCCAGCTTCCTCATCTGTTATTTAGGATGATAAAAATGACCAAGCTTTGAGAATCTACCCAAGGAGACAATGTCCTCACTAAATATGAGGTTTCCTCCTCTGAGGCCCTGACATGGAAGGAGGAGGGTGCAACTTAGCTCTTCTTACCCAGGTCACTTTGGGCATGCCGTTGACCTGCTTATGTGTCAACTGAGACCGTGTCCTGGGTTGAGAAATGCTCCTTCTTTTTCAAGTAGTGACAACTCCTTCCTCAAGTGATGTTTTATTCAGGATTCCAATATAAAACAGACTACCATGGAGCTGCCTGGTTGAAGTTGGAGGGATTGGGCAAGGGGTAGAAGCCCACCAGGTTGGTCTCCTCTTAACCTGCCTCCATGCCCCTCCATGGAGCTCCAGGGCACCAGGGGACCCCAGTTTGAACACCACTTTGAAGGCCTAGAACTCTCTGGAACCAGTTCAGATGCAGCCAACACATACCACTCCCCCAGAAGCTCCACCCTCCAGCTATCAAGAACCCTTGATCTGCCTCTGAGTACCCTGGGGCAGTCATCCCTTGGGTGTCCTCTCTGAAGGAGGGGACAGTGAGGGCCCCTCCTTCAGACAGGCCATCCTGCAGACCTAGGAAGGCTAGGTCAGGCCCTGTTGAGCTCAAACTTTTCTTGGCATCCGTCACCCCATTCCTCTTCAGCCTTTCCCGTGGGCCCCACCCTCACAGCTGCTCACGCATAGGTGGTTGCCTCTTAATGCCACCTCCCTCTGCATGTCGTTGCCACCTCCGGCACACCCTGCAATTACGGCTGCTGTTCCTTGCCTTTCTATTGTGCCTGCCTCGCCTCCCCACTTTCTGTAGCTAATTGCTGGGTTGGCCCTTCACCGTGTCCTTAATGCTAAGGCCCGTTCCCCTCAGCTGCCAGCACTGACTGTTTCTGTAGCTACAGGGGAAAGGAATCAACATGGCTTTAGCAAGCATTCCCCTTAGCCTGGGAGAAAGGGAACATTTGTGGGCAGGCCAGAGCTTCCCAAACTGAAATGTGCATGTTTGGTCCAGGGATTTAGTTTAAATGCAGACTCTGGTCCCCATGGGCCCAGTCTGTGTGGCTGGAGATTTTGCATCTAACCAGTTCCTGGGTGAAGGTTTACAGCCCTCAGTATGAGGGGAGAGGGTGAGGGATGAGCACAGAGGAAGCCAGGCTATGCGGGTGGGTGGGGTTGCCCTGGTGCTGAGCAGCTTGGATCAGGTCCTGCCATCAACCAGGAGTCCAGGCTCAGTACATCTGGAATTACAGTGGTGACCAGAAGATGCACCTTATTCTAGCCCAGGGAAGGGCCTTTCAGGAGGGCTCCTAGGGGCAGTGGGGAGGGACCCCAGGGTTGTTTCTCCCAGCCCTGCTGAGAAAGCATCAATTTCTTTTGGAGAAAGGATCCCTTTGACTCATTCCAGAAATATTTATTGAGCATCTGTGGCATGCCAGGTACAGTGTAGGTCCTGAAGATATAAAGTAATCAAGACAGACAAGTTTCCTGAAGCTTCCATTCTACCTGGAATGGGGTTGGGAAGATGCCAAATAAGGTAAATGCATCATGGAGTTACTGGCAATGCACACAATGGAGAAAAATGAAGAGTTAGTGAGTAGGTCCAGGTGGTGGGGGGTGGCCAATTTAAACAGGGTGGTCAGGAGCTATCCAGGGAACCCAGGTGGATTTTGGAAGGTAGGTTGTTTATAAGAGCCCAAAAGGACAAGACTTATTTGTTTGTTTGTTCTTAAAGTAATTTCTGTGTGACATGAACATGAATTTCTGTATGGCGCTGGGGGTCTCATTGATCTGTATCATGATCACGGCTGGGTACAGGCAGTGGTCAGGCAGTCCCAGAACCAGCAGACTGTCCACATGAAGGCTAGCAGGTTGCAGGACAGAAGAAGGTGAGCTCTGGTGTCTGCTTTGAATCTGTGGTACTGTTGGTGGGACCTGTCTCCTTGCCAGTGGGGCCCCTTCCTGGTCTTTAGCCCTGCTCTAGGAAAAGGAAGAGAAGGTGGCCCCCTCCAGCAAAGGGGAACAGCCATACATGCCCCTCTGTCCCCACAACTCGGGGGGTGTCTGGCATGGAAAAAGTTACCAAGAACCCTGCTCCAAGCCCAGAGAGGGAGGAGGGAGGCCTGAGCCCCAGCAGCTCGGCTTGATGGGGAGGGCAGATCTGATCATAACAGCTCTGAATTCCCAATTTTTCCATTTGAATTTGAATTCTTGGGGTTAAATCTAGCCCTCACATGGCAATAGCACAGGTGATGAGGGGGGGTCAACTCCTCCCCAGGCCCTGCAATGACGTGGCTGTGGGGCCTCTGCTCCCTTCAGGTCTAACCCAGGATGGAGTAAAAGAACCGGGTGAAAGGAACCGAGGCAGGAAGCTGCAGAAATAGCTTTCAGGGGGTGGGAGGGCGTGGTGCTCACTGAAGGCCGAACACCCCCGTGGGGCGTTGTTTCTCCACCCTCCAAGGCGCAGGGGATTTCTCAGACGAGGGAGGAGTTGGGACCCAGTTCAGTGAGATCCCCACCCCATTCCAGCCTCAGCATCGTCCCCTCCCATTCTCCACTTGACAGCAGGAGCATCAAAATCTGGGCCCACCTACAGTAACAGTAAGGTCCTTGTGAAAAAGGGGACACTAACTAGCATGTCCCTGTGCCTAACACCTGTTCACTTGGTCCCTCAGTCAGCATCCGGGCTCTGACCCCCCCACTCTACTGTGGAGCACAAGCCAACTCCAGGCCTGTGTGGCCATGACAAGGTCTGTTTTGGTGTCCCCTACTTGTCTTTTTTTTTTGGAACCAGGGATTGAACTCAGGGACACTTGGCCACTGAGCCACATCCCCAGCCCTATTTTGTATTTTATTTAGAGACAGGGTCTCACTGAGTTGCTTAGGGCCTTGCTAAGTTGCTGAGGCTGGCTTTGAACTCGTGATCCTCCTGACTCAGCCTCCCAAGTCACTTGGATTACAGGTGTGCGCCACCACGCCCAGCTATCCCCTACTTGTCTTAATGGCCCTTTCATGTCCTGGACGAACCCACAGGGGTCAGTCCTGCCCCATACAGGATTCTGTGTGAACCGAGGCTGAACCAGTGCAGGGCGATACCTCTGGGCAGCTGGGAGCAGGAGGAGCGTCCAGCAGATGAACAGAATTCCACAAATAGAGTCCATGGAGGGCCAGAGGGGCATAGGGGCCATGGGGAAACAGGGGACCCCAGAAACTGATAGAGAGTTGTCAACCATGGGATGTTCTTTCGTGAGAGAACCTGCTGGAACAGTTGCCTGTGGCCACCTCAACAGAAATCACTAATCCCCAAGGTCACACCTTTCTAGGCTGATCTAGCCAGTGGCCAGACTGAAGAATAGTCACTGGAGCTAGATAGTTGGTCATACTCCCTCCTCTGTGTGCAGGCCTCCCTCTGGGGCTTCCATCATCCTGGCCCTGGGAGCTTTCTCAGGGCTAAGCTGAGGATGAGTCTCCTCCTACCTGATACCCTTCCCTCCCTTCTGCTCTCCTTTTTCAAGTGTCAGACCTGCATCCTCATCTGAGGCTCTGTCCACCTGCACCCACTCCCATCTTCCCATCTGCCATAGCTAGCATTTCCCTCCAACAAATCTCTCTTACTTCTCATTCTGCCTTAGCATTTGTTCTCCTGAGAACCTGGATGGACCCAGCAGGACTTGGACAGGACCTGGGAAGAACTGTGAGCTCTCAGCCAGGGCTCAAAGTGAGGAGTCGGTGCTGAGGCAGCCAGCCTAAGAGGATGGGGTTGTGGGGTTCCCCTTAACACCCTCTGCTCTACATCTCCTTTGGGCCATGTGGGTCCCCCTCTACTTCTTCACCCTCTTCCACTGACTGGCCATCTTCCCAACTACAGTCCGCAGTTCAATTTCCAAAGAAGAGAACTTGAAGTGTCCAGTCTTGGGTGAAGGCTCACCCTCAACCAAACTGATGTGGCCAGAATTCTTGGTTGGGTCTTGTCATTAACCCATAGGAGGCAAGAGAGAAGGACCCCTGAGAGCTGGGAAGGGCCACCTTCTCACACATACTGTTCTGGACAGAGCACTATCCACCTATCCTGTCCCCAGGACCAGCCCAGGGCCTCCTATGACTGCTCTTCCTCTTTGTTCCTGCCAGGTCATAGGGTCCACCCCAATCTTTCCATGACCTCCAATTTGTTGTTCTTGCTTGACCTAGAGGACTGGCACCCTTGTCTCTCCAGCATTAGCTGGGGTATTGGCACCTACGTGCTCACTGCATTGCTGGGAGCTGCTGTGCTAGGTAATGTCAGTTTCAGGTTCTAGATGAGGTGGAGGGTGGTCACCTCACTTTCAGTTGCTATATCAATCTGGACAATAGCCCTCCTCACCCTGCCCTGTCACCCTCCAGGTTACAGCATCCCAGATAAGGTCCTGAAGCCTGCTGAGAGGCTGGCCCAGCAGGTCTCCCCATGACTGTGGGCACTACCAGCCAGCGGTGCTTCTTGTGCTATTGCCATTGAGGAACAAATGAGGGTGATGTGATAATAAAGGACAGGGGCAACTGGCACAGGTCATGACCAGCAGGAAAAAGTTGGGATGGATCTTTGCAATGTTCGCCCAAGCTGCCAGTCCCTCAGGAGGGTACTGTGCTAAGCATTTTCTCGTCTGACACCACCAGGCATGTGACCTCCATTACATTACTTAACCTCTTTGTGCCTCAAAAATGGAATTGGAGAAGAGTCACATCCATCCAGGGTGGCTACTTCATGTGAGCTACCATGACAGTATCTGGCCCTTAGCAGGCTTCTGTCAGTGTTGGTGATGACAGGGACAAGGAAGCGGGATGGAGTGATGTGCCCAAGGTCACGCAGCCAGCAGGCAGCTGGTCACACTGCCAAGAGTCAGCAGGAAATAGCTGTGGACAAAGTAGCATTGGTTTTCAGCCTCTCTCCACTGAAAAGTGGGCTGCAGTTTCCCTCACCACACAGAAATCAATACGCAGGAGGCTGTTAAAAACCACCTCCCATCAAGCCTGCTGCTGGCTGGGAGCTGAAGACTGCTTGGTTCATGGCCTACCCCGCCCCAAGGCACTTAGGATTCACCCACACAGGGTGTGGAGATGTGCATGCAGGCTTCAGGCAGGCCTCAGAGGCACGAGGAGGCAGAGCCAGGCCTGCCAAGGTTATATGCACACCTCTCAGCTCCTGGCCTTCCACTGCATTCCCTGGGAGAGAGATTTCTCCCCAGCTGCTTCACATCAGAGGAGACCGTCAGCTCCCAGGGAAAAATAAGGCAAGTGTGAAAACAGATTTGGATGCCAACTGGGGCCCCACTTCCAGGGGAGGCCTTCCCTAGAGGCCACTCGTTTGCTGCAGTTCCTCAGCCTGACTTGGATTCACATCCTCTCATTAAGAAATAGTACAACTGGAGCTATACCCACACTGAGTGGTTGGGGGGCTTTCCAAGGACTGGGGGAAACAGGGAGAAGGGTGGCAGAGGTATTGAAACAATTTAGTGTTGTTGAGAGGATTGGCCAGGAAACTTAGATCTATCCACCAAGAATCCAAGAATCCAAGCCATCTGGCCATGGCTAGATGGAAAACAAGATGATTTTTCTAAGATTATTGAGACTATGTGGGCCTTGAACCAGCCACTATAGGCTACGTGGTGCTGCAAAAACAAATAACCCCAAATCCTTGGGCTTAATAGCCATAAAGGTTTCCTTCTTACATGTGGTACATGTCCTAGGGACCGATTTTGTTGTCTCTTCGGGGTCAGATTAATGGGGCATTCATGGCTATGATTTGAATATTTGTGTCTCCTTCAGAATCTATGTTGAAACTTAATCCCTAAGGCAACCCTTTAGAAGGTGAATAGGTCACAAGTGTTCTGCTCTCAGAGATGGGATCTGTGCCTCTAGGGAATTAGCTGTGGCTTTTTGCCATTTTACCCTCCACCATGTGAGGATACAACATCAAGGTACCATCTTGGAAGCAGAAAGCAGCTCTCACCAGACACTGAATCTACTGATGCCTTGGTCTTGGACTTCCCTGGCCTCTAGAGCTGTGAGAATTAAATTTCTACTATTTGTAAATTACCCAGTCTCAGGTATTTTGTTATAGCATCAAGAACAGACTAAGATGGCCATCATCTCAACCTTTGCTTCTGTTTCTGATGGAAGGAGCTCTCTGAAAGTATCACAGGGCAGTTCCTATCATTGGCTAGGACTAGTCCCAAGGCCCTGCCCCAGAATGTGGGGACCAGGAAGGCAGTCCCACTGAATGTCCACCACAGGTCTGTCCCTGTTCTCAGGCTCCAGATTTTACTCAACCAGAAACTTCCTCCTCACTGCCCTGCCCTTTCTGCCATTCAATAGCCATATCATCATATGCTTGTGGAGCTCAGGGCCAGGTCCGGCTGGGCCACCACTGTGAGCTTTGTGTTTCAGTTTTCATCTTTTGAGCATGGACTCAGATCCCAGTACTTGATATACTTTCATCTTTTTAAGAAATTGTTTAAGTTCTGGTCCTTTTGCATAGCGGGGTGACTAGAGAACAATAATGTGCTATTTCAAACAGCTAGAAGAAGGAATTTTTTTGTATGTGTCTGTGGTTCTGGGGATGGAACCCAGGGTGCACTACCATTGAGCTACATCCTCAGCCCTTTTTATTTTATTTGTTTTGAGACACTGTCTTGCTAAGTTGTCCAGGCTGGCCTCAAACTTACAATCCTCCTGCCTCAGCCTTCCAAGTAACTCAGATTATTACAGGTGTGCACCACTGTGACCAGCAGAGAAAAGGATTTTGAATGATTTCATCATAAAAAAAATGCTAAACGTTTGAAGAGATAGATAAATTTACCCTGACTTAAACATTACAAAATGTATACTTGCATTGAAACATCACATGTAATAGGATTCTATTAATAGGTACAATTTTTATGTTTTTATGGATCAATAAAAAAATTTAAAAGTTGAAAATTTATAGACATATACTTACCCATATTCATGTTATACATGTATATACACATATATGTCTGTATATAAACATGTATGTACATCCAGCAACAAGCTCCAAAGACCTCAGGTTTTCCTTTGGGGTGGCTTGTACCTGAGGTCCTAACACCTTTGCCATTTTAACCCAAGAGCATTAAGGGTCAGTCACTGGAAAGGCAAAGAGACCCTGCTACAGTCTAGTTCCTCACTGGGCAGATGATCAGAGGATAAAAGTAGGGCGACAACACCTAAAAGATGTCTAGTGTCACAGGTAGAACAGCTTGGTGCTGACACCCATTTGCTCTAGAAGGATTCAGAACTTGCAAACAATGCCTGAGGCTTGTCCTGAAGTGGCCATTTATTCAGGTCCCACTGAGATGCCTCAGCCTGACCGAGATCATCCCCACCCCACACTGACACTACTGCCCCAGTGAGCACTCCAGTCAGGATAGTCAGCTTACTTTCCTGCCACTTGGAGCTCACAGGGCCCAAAGAGTGACACCCAGGCATTGGGAGAGGTGAAGCAACCAACAGAACCTTCCCTTTCCTGTCTCAAACCCAAGGGGCTTTTCAGTTGATTTTCCACCTGGCACATTCACATCCATCCATCATCTATTCATGCATGCACCCATCCATCCGCCCAGTTATGCAACACATGCTCGCTTTGCTCTACTTTGCTGAGCATCTACGACATGCCAGGTTCTCTGTTCAGCATTTGGGAACAATGATGACCAAGTTGAGATGTCAGCCCTTAATGAGAATATGGCTGTTTTCTTATAGTTCCATGAGGAGGATTTTGATTAGAAATGGGGGCCCAAGCAGTGTGCAGAGGTAAGAGGGGAGGGGCACAAAGTGTCAAAGCTGAGACTGCAGAGGGGAGAGGTGGTTGTTAAAGTGAGTTTTTATTCACAAATCACAGAGCAGAACTGACCACCAGTCAAACCCTATTCAGGAAGGAGTTTGGCAGCAGAGACCCCAAACAGCTGATGAGGGCAGGTGTGGGCTGCCCTCCCAGCTCTGTGCAGAGTGAGGGTCTGCGGAGCTCTGCTAAAGGCTGCTGACAAAGGGCACTGGAGGGGAGGAGCTGCCTGGTACAAGAAAGCTGTTCCCTGTAGGTCCATGGAGACCTTTGCTGTGCAGAATCAGTCATTATTACAAGGCAGACATGTCACACTTGTTACTGAATCATCCGGTTTTAAAATGCAATTTCCAGGCCTGTCACCTCCCACATGAACAGCAGTTGCTGTAACTGGAGACCTTTCCCCTTCGCCATTGCCCTAGATTATTCCAGGCTGGATGCCCTTAGAGGGCCCCATCTCACAAAAATCCTGCTGTGGTATCATTACCCCTTGACTCAGCCCACACTCCAGGCCTCCATCTTGCTCTCTACCCACAACTCAGCCAGGTCTACTGCAGGATATGACCCTCGGGCACATCACTGTGCTGTCTACATCACCCTGTTCTTCCTCGTGAGCTGACCCCTCAGAGTAGCCCCCTGAACGTTCTCCTCTTGCTGGACCTGCTGCTCGCCTGGGGTGCTCCAGCCTCACCCTCCAACGAGAAGCCTCTCCTTTGAGGCCCCCCAAAATACCTATTGTGCGATTATGCTTGAGTGCTTCTGGACCCACTTCAGTGACTCAGGAAGGGTCTTGCCTGGGACACTTTGTCTCCAAAACTCAGCAACGAACTGGAAAAAAAAAAAAAAAAGGGAAACACCCAAAGATGATGCCTTCAAAGCTGCTGGATTCTAATCTAACCTCTGTTATAGTTATGTGACCTCACAAAATTTCCTCATCTGGAAAGCGAGACATTTCCGTACTCTGCACCCAGAGGGAACCATGAGGATCAAGCGAGTGTTATTTCAAACTGCAGATGCTTCTTGTGTGCTGGTGCTGTGACCAAAGGTCTGATTCACCCATATGCTCCATTCTTAAAGCACACAACCCTGGATATACAGTAGGTGCCTACACAATGCAGGTGACCTTGAAGCAGAGTTGTGATCAGTGGATCACAGGCAGGCCATACTGCTCAAAGGTTGAGAAGGTGACAGGGCAGGACAAGCAGGCCCTCGTCTTGGCGATCTGCAGCTAGGTACCAGGACCCTTCATTTGGTGGCTCCTTAGTGGAAAACTGGGAGCACCTCGGAGGAATGACCCAGCCTCCACTCCTGAGGACATTTGGAGGGGATGGGAGACCCGACGAGCACTGGCAGGGCCTGAAAGTGGCACTGGAGCCTCCTGCCAGACAGAGATGTGGCTGGGCAGTGTCTTGGCATGAAATATCCAGACAGACAGCCTGAGTAGGATAGGGGGTGGGATCCCTGACAGCACGTATGAGGAGGCCAAGATGTTTGCCAGTTTTCTGAAGGACAGTGACACCGTGAGTAGAAGAACTTTCATCTGTTGACTGGTGATCCATGTCTGGGGCTAGAACTTCCAGGGCTGCTGGGAAGCCCCAGTGTGTGGCTGCTCCCCTGCTCCAAGTCCATGTGGGACATACATGTGAAGAAGTCAGTCCAGAGAGGGCACAAGTGGGGAGCAGTCCAGAGGCCCACTTGCCTTGGTTGGTCATGGACGAGGAGATGCAGACCTGGGAAGTGCACCCTGGAGTCTTGGCTTTACCTCCTCTGCCTCGAAGCTCACGCCCAAAGGATATGAAAGGGCATCCTGTGGGCCTTTCAGCATTAACCCCAGGCCCGGAAACCTCCTTCCTCTTGGCTCTGGGATGGGACAGGTTGCATTCTCCCTGCCTGAGAGGGGCCACCACCTTCTCCTCTAAATTGGCTGAGGCAGAGCAAGGCCTAGGCTGGGGTCCAGACCCTTGTGCCAATTGGCACTTGGCCTGAGTTACAAAATCCAAGTTCATCTGCAGGCAGGGGGGCACTGAGAAATCATTCTGGGTCAACATGGGCCCAGGGAGCCTCTGCCCTCCACCCCAGCACCTGCCATCTACCCAAGGTCCCCATTGTGAATAACGGTGACTCACAGGAGATTTTTGTTTCTATCAGATTCTTGAGGCTTAGGCGACTTAGTCCTGAAACAATGACAAGTCTCAGGACAATCCTTCCCGGCTCCCCCAGAGAAGCTTTTCAGGCCTGGCCAAAAACGCAACAGAATGGAAAATGACGTTGGGAGGGAAAGGTCAGGCGGCTGGGCCTCCTGCAGCTGGGAGCAGGTGGCTGCTTGGGCCAGAGGGCCAAGTGGCGCAGTCTGTGGACACAGGTGGGTGGCAGTGACCCTGCAGATCATCTTGGGTCCTGGCTGCTGATACCGAACAGGCGGCAACCCCACTTGGCTTGGCTGTCTAGCGTGGCCCCCTGCTTGGCTGTGACACTTCAGGACAGCACCCTGGTCTCTAGGCCAACAGGCCAACTTGGTGTGTTTAAGTCAAATTTACCTCAGGCCCCAGAGCTATTCTTGGATGAAGGAGGAGGGCATGGAGCAGAGGTGGCTGAGGGAAAGCAGAATCCTGCCACACGCAGCACATCATCACAGTAACTGAGGCAGCCTCTGTCGGTCAGCTCTGGCTCCCTTAGAGAGCCACCACTTTTTAGAACCAACCTTCCAGAGCCCTGGTGTGTGCCAGGAAGTAAATCTGTTATTGCTCCCCCTCACTTCCCCCTGCCACGTAAGCACCACTAACACTAGCCCCATTTCACAGACAAGGAAATTGAGACTTCAATGACTGATGTCCCACACAGAGCCCCTGTTCACCTAACTCGTCCACAGGACAGGAAAACCTATCAACCTACTTCTCTATAATTTTCCATGGAGATGGGATTCTATACTAATGCCGACCTCCACCCTCTCCAATAGGGACATCAGAAGCCTGTGTCCTAGCATCTCTCTGAGGGCCCAGTGGGTAGAGCCCATTGTCCCTAGGAGAAATTCCTTATTCATAGAATCTCTAGGGGCCCTCCTCCCTTCCCTGTCCCCCTTCTCCACCTCTCTCCTGAACTTCTAGGGATCACCTCCCAAATAAATCACCTGCATCCAAGTCCTTGTTTTGTGGTCTTTTTTGGGGAATTCAAATGTAGCCATGCCCTTTCCAAGCAGAGACACCAAGTATGGCGACCCCTGGTCAGGTACCATGGGGAAAAGAAAGGGTAAAGCCCTAGTGTTCAATTCAGAATCAAACCAGAAGAAAGGATCCAGCTGCAAAGGTGCATACAGGCAGCCTTTCACCAGTACAAGGCGTGGGGGGACTGGTAGAAATCAGCCCTTTTGGTTGAAAGTCACAGGAATTCCAGCTCGAACTGGTTTAAGTAGTGAAGAAATTCTTTGGGTGGTGGGAGTGGAGTCCAGAGGTTAGGAGCTGCAGGCTGGGCTTCACCTATGGCTTCTGTTCATCTCTGTTTTCCCTAGTGGTGCCCACCCAATCCCAAGGAAGGAAGCTGTATGGACACAGTTTTTCTGGGCTGACATTCAACAAGATACCTGAGTGTTTCACCTCTTGGGGGCTTTCCTGGGGCCCCCTCCCAAGAAAGAGAGCTGGGATATGTCAGCTTTCCATCACTCTAACAAGATACCTGAGACAATTAATTTGTAAAAGATTAGTTTTGGAGGTTCTAGTCCATGACTGGATGAACCCACTGGTGTGATGAAGCAGTACAACATGGCAGGAGTGCATGACAGAAGAAAACCACTCATCCCATGGCCAGAAAGTAATAGAGAAAAGGAAGGCGATCAGGTCACACTATCCCTGTCAGGGATACACCCCCAAAGACCTAAAAACCTCCCACTAGGTCCCAACTGATAAAAGTTCTACCACCTCCCAAGAGTGACACCATGGGACCAAGTTTTTAACACATGGGCCTTTGGGGGACATCGAAGATCCACACGATAGTACGGGGTGACCACAACAACAACAACAACAAATTTGTGTTCTCAAGATGGTAGAAGGAGTCGGGGAAGCTGGATGAGTAACCTAACAAGATGCACTAGAATTTTTTTTTTCTCAAATATGTTTCTCCCTGGTGGTCCTGAAAACTCCAAAGACCACAAGCAGAAACTTTGCCTGCTGGCAGATGCTAGCAAATGACAAAAGGAACCAATAAGTAGAAAATCAATCTTCATGCAAATGCTAGGCAACAGTCAATCCTTTGACGACATTTCTGTGTGTACAGTGCACCCATGGGCTGTGGTTTAACTGGGTAAACATAATAAAGTTGTATTATGCAAGTAAACATGTTCCTAATTTGGGTCTTAGATTTAAATGTGAGAGTGTTCCACGGTCTTCTCCAAGGAGCTGGATGTTTCCCAACATCCTGCCCATGACCCTGTGGGCTTCACCATAGCCTGGCCACTTGCCTGTGTCTGTGGTTGGCTGTGCTGGAGGCCAGTGTGGAAGCAGCCATCCCAGGCAAGTTCTGGAGGCGCCTTGGTGTGCGCACAGAGGGGCTGGAGTTGCACTGGCTCAGGAGTATCAGAACTTAGTTCCACTCCTTCCCAATCAAACCCAGCCAAAGCACCTTTCCAGGCCTCAGCACCTTCTTGAAATAATTCCCAGTTCCCTGTCTTCACAGATGGAAGGTCATGCTCCCAAACATGAGAACAAGTCTACCCTGGAGTCTCAAGTTCTCACCCCCAAGACAGGGTAGTGTGGTATCAAGGAGAGGTATGAGGTGGTGGGCTCCACTTGCAGCTGCGTGGCCTTCAGTAAGGGGGCACCCTACAAGACTGTGAGAGGGAGATGATCCTACCTACCTCCTGAGGTTCCTGGAGGTGGGGAATATTAAAGTGTGCCTGGGGCTCCATTAAGGAAGACAGTTGGGGAGCAAAGAGGCAAGGCTGGGCTGATTAAATCCCAGGACTGAAGGACCCCGTGTAGCAGGACCCAGATCTTCAAGGAGGGCACATGTGCCCCAGTGAGAGGGAGCAATGGAGAAGCATGCTCTGTAATGCCCCCTTGCATTTAGTCCCTAAAAGGCTCTGTCTCTCCCAGCTCTTTGGCCTTTGCTGTGATTTGAATCCTCCTGTGATGTTTGTGGGGCAGACAGCCCCTCAGGTGGCCCCCAATAGTCCTGCCATTTAGTGTTTCACTTCTACTTAGTAGAATAGGGCCAAAGGTAATGGTATGTCACTTCCAAGATTTATGAGGCTACAAAATGACTGCCACTTCCATTTTGTCACCTTCTCTTGCTCTCTTTCTTCAGAGTTCTTGCTCTGGGAATTGTCAAAGGCCATCTTCTGTTCAGCCAGACCTGGGGAGAGGCCCACATGCAAAGAGTTTATTGATGTCCGCAGCCAACAGCCAGTGAGGACCTGAGCCCTGCCAGCAGCCATGGGAAAAAGCTAGTAGGCAGATTCTGCAACCCCAGTTGAAACTTAAAAGCCTGCCTGACGTCTTGCCTGGAGCCTTTTGTGGGGAGTTCCATGACTTTTCCCAGGATTCACTTTGGACCCTCCCTTCCAGACCTGCTTTCTCTGCCATGGAAGACCTAATGCCAGTCCCACTGGGGTGTCAAGGCAACTGGCACAAATGGCCCTCTGTGTCGTGGGTTCCACATCTACAAACTCTACCAACTCTGGATCAAAAATATTCAGAAAAAAATTGCAGCTATACTGCACATTTGCCTACTTTTTTCCTTCCCATTATTCCCTAAACAATATTGTGCAACATCCATTCACATGGCATTGCATTGTTAGCTATTCCAAGTCAGCTGGAGATAATGTGAAGGATGCAGGAGGATGTGCATAGGTTCTATGCAAAGACTATGCCATTTTAGATCAGGGAGCTGAGCATCTGAGGATTTAGGTATTTGTGAGAGGTCCTGGAACCAATTCCTCATGGATACCAAGGACAACTTACTCCCCTCAGTGGGTGAATGAAGATTATATATTTATTTCCTATAGCTGTCTCACTCTGGTGCAGACAACAGCTGAGTCAGGGTGAGTCTGTCTTGAATTGGGATTCTGTCGCATCTTCTGCAAAGTCCCAGCAACTGTGGAGTTGCCTCTGCTTTGTCTCTGTCAGTACCATTTCCCTCTGAACTGGAGTGGCCCCCGCTCACTTCTTATGGGTGCTGTTACCCCCTGAGGCCTACAGACCCCTTCAGCCCCTGCCTGATCCGTCTGACCTGCAGCCTCAGGAGCAGAGACACCCTCACAGTGACATTTTCTGCAAGCCACCCAGATAGACTCTCAGGATCCCTGAGATCTCTTTTAGAAGCACACAGGGTCTGCTGGGCTTCTTCCCACCCTGCTGAGATTGAGGGGATGGAAACAATGAACTTTGGCCCCTCCCTCCCTCTGAAAACCTACCACAATCAGCTCCCAGGTCAGCTGCCTCTGAGGAGGACGCAGGGGGTGTTAGGCTGTTAGGATGTGATTTTCTCTCCAAAATGCATGCTGAAATTTGATTCACAATGTGCCGTTGGACCTTTCAGAGGTGTTTGGGTCATGAGGCTCCCTGCCGCCCTGCTGGAACTACATTAGTTACCACAAGAGTTGTTTAAGCCGGGCGCGGTGGTGCACGCCTGTAATCCAAGCGACTTGGGAGGCTGAGTCAGGAGGATCGCGAGTTCAAAGCCAGCCTCAGCAACTTAGCAAGGCCCTAAGCAACTCAGTGAGACCCTGTCTCTAAATAAAATACAAAATAGGGCTGGGGATGTGGCTCAGTGGCCGAGTGTCCCAGAGTTCAATCCCTGGTTCCAAAAAAAAAAAAAAGAGTTGTTTAAAGTCACGCTGTCCTCAGTTCATTCCTTCTGAAAGAACCACTTACCCCTCCATTTTCCAACCATGAGATATAGCAGTACAAGGGCCTCATCGGATGCTGGCACTGTTCTCAGACTTCTTAGTCTCCAAAACCATAAGCCAGTACTTGTCTGTTCTTCATAAATTCCCCAGCCTCAGGTATTCTATGATAGCAACAGAAAATAGACTAGGACAGGTGTCCTCTGGGGGCCATCGCTGGCAGATGGGAAAAGAATAAGCAAGATCAGCACAAACAGAAACTGGGTTGAAATAGACTCAACCAAGGGCTCTGGGGCTCTGGAGCTCTCAAGCTGGGATGCCCTTCAAGGTGTCCTAAGTCGAGGAAAGGGAGCTGAGGCTTAAGCCCACAAGCCAATTAGTCAGTGGATGTGGACTGCCCTGGGAAAAAGGGACATCCTCGAGCAAGGAGATAGTTCTTGTTAGCCAAAGCAATTCCCCAGAGGGCTCACAGCTCTGGGACACAGACCTGGAGGATCTAGGATTCTCTAGCCTCTGCTTTCCTAGGGTCATAAGTCTCATGACTCAACCCTGGAGGTGGAGAGCAGGGAAACATGGAGGAGGAAGGAAAGAAGGGATTGTACACCACCCGCCTGTGGACTCCCACAGCCAACCCCAGGCCTGTGGAGACGAGTTTCAGCCCGAGGGCCTGGATCTGACTCATCTCTGAGGTCCAGGTCTCTAGACAGAGCGATGTTCATCACAGGTGCTCAATAAAGCTGCTGAAGCATTTTGTGCCTTTGCCTCCTCATTTTCTGCCACCTCCTGTGTGCTCAGAGTGGTACCCAGACATCTTTATTTTAAGGACCACCCACTTCCTCCACCTCTGCATGGGCTGCCACCAGCTCCTCTCTAACAAGAGTCAACAGCTCGTGGCATTGACGGGAGTCATGTCAGTGACTATTGCCATCATGAGGCTGTGCAACAGATCACCTAGAATTCGATACCCTAAAGCTATTGCAATTATTTGGACCCCAAGTCTACAGGCTGGTTACTTAGGCTGGGCTCATCTGGGTAGTGGCCCTGATTGCTGGCTGGTCTAGGATAGCCTCGGCTGAGGCAAATGGGGACTCAAGTTCTGTCCCAGGTGTCTTGTTGACCAGCAAGCTAATTGAGGCATGTCCCCAAAGCTGTGACAGAGAGGCAGGATGAATGAGCTCCATTGGCTAGTATTTTCCAAGGCTCTGTTTGCTTCCCACTTGCTGCTAACATCAGCTTGGGTCAGAAAGGGAAAGCGCTGCAAGAGGACCGATGAAGAATGCAGATCCAGGGAAGTTGGGACCAGTGTCCCTGCTCTGTATGCTGCTGGACAGAAAAGGGAAGGACAGCAGGGAACCCCTCAGAGTCACAATCAACAAGGTACTGCTGACATCAGAGCAAATGTCACTGAGGATTTTCATGGACTGAACAAGAGTGGCTGATGACAGCATTACCATGTGGCCCTTGGAGTCCAGAGCAAGCAAGATGCTGAATGATGCTCATTAGTCATATGAAGAGGTGACTCAGGGGAGCTAAGGCCCTGGAGTATGCCCTCAACCAGCATGGTGGTGCAGCCTATCCCTGATCACCACCACACATGCTGGCCTGGACCCCGTGGCTGGGGAGGGGAGAAGGATGTCCAGCCTTTCCTGGGGTCCTTTCCCAAGTTGGGTTCTTGGTAGGTGTGCAGCTGACTGGGGAAAACAATTCACTTCCTCCAATAGCCAGTTCCTTGTGACTCTTCTCAGGCTCAGGTCCCCCTCAGCCTGATGCAGCTCTGCTGCTCCTGGCCATGCCTCTGAGGATTTCCTCTGCTTGGAGTACTTTCTCTCACCTTCTCTATGCTGAAATTAAATGAGACTCCACCCAAATAATCCTAAAAGGGATTCAGGACATGGAACAAACATGGGTTCTTGAGGCATGAAAGCCCTCCATGATTATCATGGCATGATTCGCACACAGGAGCTGGGCACGAAAGCAAGATGGAAAGAAATTCATTGTTTGAGTTTCTCTTGATTCACTCACCTTCTGCTTCAGGCCTCAAGGTGCTTGGCTAGAGAGAATTTGATCTCAGTCATTGTTGGGTTTCTTCCTTAGGAAAAGCAAAGGACCTGGGTTTTCTGGGGGCTAACATGTGAGAGGCCCTGGTCACTGGTCTGCCCCAGGTGAGGCCAGATACTGGCCCCCAGCCAGCCTCACCCTTCACAGCTGCTTGGTGTGGGAGTGTGGATCTTGGCACACCTAGGAGTTCTGGAAACCTCCTACTTGCCAGTGCTTCTGGGAAGCACTGCCTAAGACTTTCAGACCCTATTCCTTTATTCCTGGGGTGGGATTGGGGGAGGGGGACAAAATCACAAACACACACACGCACACACACAAAAAGAAAGAAAGCAAAAGAACCAGAAACTAGCTTGACTGACTCTCCATTCCTACAAAGAACAATGAGAATAATGCTACTATAACAGTTAAAATTGAATTCATGCTCACCACATGTCTGGCATTGTTCTAAGTTTCCTGTGAAAATTGAATTCATTTTATCCTCACAAAAGAGGGCCTTGGGAGGTCACTATAAATTCCATTTTACAAATGTGGAAACTGAAGCACAGAGGTGTTCAGTAATTTTCCCAAGGCCAAATAGCTAACAAGCAACAGTGCAAGGATTTGAACACAGGTCCTTCTGGCTGTCTGGACTTTCCACTTCTCTTTGGAGGACTCTCAAGGGCGGAAAGTTTCCCTCTCTGCAAACAGCTGTTCTCACCAGGAAGAGGAGCACGTCCTTGGAGGTGTGCTCCTCCTCCACTCTCTTCTCCTCTAGCCTCAGAGGATAGCCCCCAGGCCTTCCCTTTGAGGGACTTCAGCAGGCCACAGAGGAGCTGTTTGAAAGGGTTCCAGGATGAATAGAGCCAAGTCTCCCAATACCTTTGACATGCCTATTAATCCAGACAAGCTATCTGGTGGCATCAGTGTGCAATACTGATCTTTGAGTCACATTGTCTAGTGTTACAGAAGGTATATTTGCTGAAAAGGTAGTTTGGAAGGGTGGGGGATTCCCTGAGGAGACTCCCCAGCCCTTACTCACTAAGTTCAAAGGAAACCGTCTCCACAAAGACACCAAACCACAATGAGGTTTATTCTCACATAAATAGACACCTGGTGTTGAAGTGGGTTTCAGGACTGGCTTAATCCAGTGACTCTGATCCTATCTTTCACTAATTCTCTTTGCTCACCCATTCTTAATTGTATCAGCTTCGTCCTCAGTCTGACTTTATTCATGGAGGCAAAATGGTGGCAGTTGTTCCAGATCTCATATCCACATACTCAGCTGTTCAGAGAAAGGAAAGGTGTTTCTTTCACTGACTTACTCTTAAGAGCAAGAAATCATCTTCACATCTATTTCACACTCGGTCATACACCACCACTAAGCCAACTCTTGGGGAGAACCAATTCTGGAACCCAGAATAATACTGTGCACCGATTGGCTTAGGACTGAATTCTCAACCACTCATGTTGCTCAAGAGGGATGCCACTTGGACCAATCAGGCTGAGGCCTGGGCAGGGCAGTTTGGGGCAAGACTGGGGAAGCAAGATAGATACATGTGGAAAACAAGCACATGAACTCAAGATCTAAAAAAAGAGGGAATGTGTCCAAAGAGGAGGCAAAACCCAGAAAACCAAACTCTCCAGGTCAGAGGAAACTTTTCCTTTATGATATGTCCTGGGTGTCCTGGAAGCTAAAACCAGAAAGAGAGAAAGAGAGAGAGAGAGAGAGAGAGAGAGAGAGAGAGAAAAGAAGAAGAAAGAAGGAGAAGGAGGAGGAGGAGGAGGAGGAGGAGGAGAAGGAGCCCCCTGGCCTTCATTTGGCACCTTCCCTGCAGTGTAGTGACAAAGGCTGAAACCCTCTGCATGGGCCACCTGCCCCAAAGTTCCCCAGATCACCAAAGACTCTTGGGAACTCACGGCTTTGGTGCCCATCACATGTATATCTTGTGAAGCATGAAGCTATATGAGGTGGACTTGACTCATGTCTCAGCACAACACCCCTAAGTGAAGCAAGGGCTCTGTTGTGGGAGGCGGGGGTTGACACCTGACTCACACTGTCCCTGATGGGTATGGAACTTGTCTGACACAGCATCAGGGCAGACATTGAGGGCCCCCTGCCAACAACCCCCTTCATGTATGTGGGGGTGGGGGGACTTACAATAGAGCCATTCTGTTAAGTGGGGCCTGCCTTATCAGGTGGCTAATGGTGTGGACACCCTGCTGCCCGTCAGACCCGTGTTCTTGATGATGCTTTTGATGAGCGCAGATTAAAGATGTGTTTAAGCAACAAGAAAACAGCAACCCTCGTGCAGCTGGGAAGACAGGAGAAGCCCACAAAGCCAGAGTCTCCAGCCCAGCTCAGGCTCCTGGGCTCCCTTCCTCCCTGCCAGGATTAGGTGCTGGGCACTCTGCAAGGTGCCACAGCTGTCACTAGATTGGGAAACCATCTTGTTTATGCATCAGCTGGCACCAAAAGCCGTTCTGCAGCACTAGCCAGCAGGACCCACACTCAAAATCGAACACACGCTCCTCTTTCTGTAAGTGGCACCATCACCAAAGTGATCACATTGTGGTGTGGAAGGTAAAGCACTCCTTAGCTAGCTCCAGCCCAGAGTCAGCAAATGCTGGTTGTTTTGGGGGGAGTGCAAAGCATCATCCAGTAGCCCAGGAGAACCACAGGGCTCCATTTCTGCAAGACCAAGTTAGTGACAAAACAGCTGAAGAATGATCTTGTCCATGCAACGCCCACAAGACCATAAGAAATAGGATGTGCATTTTTTATATTTTTGATTCTTTCGTTTTGTTTGCACGGCTGAAGGTAGAACCCAGGACCTCACACATGCTCGTCAAGAGCTCTACCACTGAGCTACACCCCCAGCCTCATGTGCAATTTTTATGCATGCAAGCGTATAAAAATAAACAGAAAGACTCCAGCCCACAATCATCAAGAGAGGCTGCAGCTGATGGAGGTGCTGGAATCGGGGGTGGGTACAATATTAACCTCACTGTTAATATTTTTATTCTTTTCAAGTTCTTCTTGGGGTTGCTGGGGGTGGAGGCCTGGCGGTACAGGGAAATATGGTTTGATGTCTGACCTTGTTTTGGGTTTAAAGGCATCCAAGTAACTTGTCTCAGCACTTAGAAGTGCATCAGAGCCAAATGTCTCCAAAACTGGGCCTGGAGCCACAAGGAGAGGAAAGGAGGCCATGGGCTTGGCAGGACTGTGTGATCTGAGAGGAGGCTGGAATTGGGCCCTGGGGAGTGAAATTCATCCAGGGACAGGAGAAGGGCTTTCCTGCATCACCCCTCACCTGCCCCCCAACCTAATTCTGCTCCAGGGACACAAAAGTACTGAGTCGAGCCCAAGAGAGGGAAGGGAGACTTGGAGGTTGAATTGGGGGATGGTGAAAGGGGAGAAATTTTCCTTTTGAGCCCTTATAAAATGCCTGGCACATTCTACTGTTCCTCAAAGAAATTGTAGGAGCACCTCTTTGCCCCCTCCCTTTATAACCCAAGACAGAGAGGCTTAGAGAGGCTGAGGGGCTAGGTGTGAAGGCACACCTTCAGCCTGCAGAGGTGTGACCCTCCAGAGCAAAGGGTGTCCCTGGAAGCGGAACAGCAGAATGTGGGGATGTGGGTGAATGGGATTGGGGAGCATCATCTCCAGAGTTGACCCCTCCGAGCCCACAGGACAGTGCACCGTCCTTACTACAGCTTGCTCTGTTCTCTGGCTGCAGGACCAGTTCATCGAGCACCAGAGGAGTCCTTCCAAACCTGGTCCAGGGCCCAAGAGGTCAGCAAAGGGGAGGCAGGACTTGGGTAGCATCACAGAGAGGCAAGTGTGCTCAAGCCACAGGCCAAGCACACCTACTGTAGGTGAGACTTTCAGCAACGTAGAGAGCACCAGACTGACTGGGTGAAGCTTTGTCAAAAGATATGTATGCTTTGATTTTCAAGAAAAATGAGGCAATAAAGTAGTTGTTACTTAATTAATGCAGGTTTCCAAGGCAGATAAGACCTTTCAGGCATGTGGGGCCTTGAGGAGCAGACCTCAAGGGTTGTGGTAGAGCTACTGGATGGGTGACTGAGCTCCACCTTTGCTGTCTGAGTCATCAATGGCCTATGGCTGGCAATATTCTACTCTCAAGCTCCTCATGCCACCTGAGGTATCAGCCAGGCAGTGACCAACTCAGGCAGGTGTCAGTGGATGGACTTCCGTACACATCTGCCGATTTGCCATTCCTCTTGTGGAAAGATGAATGAAGGGGACACCCAGGCAAGAACTAGACAGCATGCTGTGGCGGGAGAGGAGGGAAGAGACAGCCAGGTCTGTGCCTCATCAACCCATGCCTGGTGCCTCCTGTTGAACAGGGTTCTTTGTCTCTCTGGCTCCAACTATAAACCTAAAGGGACGCAAAGCTTCCTCAGAGTAAAACAGCACCATGCTGGCACGAGGTGGGGATGTTCTCAATTGAGGCTAGGGGAGGACATTGAGAGGCTGAGAAGGGCAACTTGAGTTCATGGAAACATCTAGCTGTCTGGTTTGAGTTTGGGTGAAGATCAGGACCCATTTTTTAGAGAATCTGCTTTTTCTCTTTCTCATCTGAAGAACTCTTACCAAGTTTGTCTCTGACCTTCAGCAGGAAGCCTTAATATTGTTAAGGTATTACCCCTGGCACATTCAAGTCACAGAGCACAGCTGGCAGGGAGCCCAGGGAGCCTGACAGGGCCATATGGGTACACCCAGGAAACTGGCCATTGCTTTCGTGGCAAGGATGAAAATTCTTACGAGAAACCTCTGGTCCTGGAAGGCCAACAGAACGACTTGTTTTTATTTATTTATTTTTATTTTTGATTGATATTTGAAGTATTTTTAAGTGTGAGAACTATTTTCATGAGCATGAAGACATGTTGGTGCCATTATTTTATGTCTTCAAGGTGCAAGGACGTCAGTCTGACAACATCATATCTCTACTTTCTCATTTCCCAGTAATGATCACAGATGCTCTGTGCCTCTGACCACAGCTTCTTCAATCGATTCAGCCACAGCTTGGCCCACGGGCAATGTTTGTTGGAGAAAAAGTCTCCAGGGGACTCTTCTCCAGAAGGAACCACATCCCCCTCTTTCCCTGTAAAGAAGGGACTTTGTGGAACTGGGAGAGAACTGTGACCCAGAAGCCCTAGTCCACACGTCTCATTCTACTGAACTCAAGTTCTCAGTTACTTGGTCCTGTTCATTTTCTAGAGAAGCCTGGTCTGATCTTTGGAGTCACCCTAGAGTGTGGTCCCATGAGGTGTCCCCTTTGCCAAGGCTGTTTCTCAGAAGAACCTCTTTTGTCTTCCCATTGTGGTGGGACTGTAGGGGTCTCCAGAACAGGTACAGTTTGTGCTTCTCTCTACTGTGAAGTTCAGATGCAGCCTCTCCTCCCACTGTCTAAGAAAGTGGAGACTGGGGACCCCAGAGACACAGACACCCCCTCCTCCTCCCCAGGTGGGCTGCTTTTTCCAAACTATCAGCAGAGGAAAGTATTGGGGGGACCTTCAAATGAGACCCCAGGGGGGAGTTCTTGGGGAGGACTGCCAGGCCTCAGTGCCATGTCACAGTGTCCCTAACTTTCATCTTCCCTTCCTCTGTTCCTCTTCTGCTAGTGTCTTCTCACTCTGGGAGCTACACATGAATACCCTATGAACTTCTCCAAGGCATGGACGATATTCCCTAAGTATGATGGACAAATTTTATCCTGGACTGTAGTTTAGTGCGGCTCCTGAACCTTCTTCCAGGCTTATTGTGCATTTACTTCTAAAATCAGTTTTAGCAAAGAACCCTACTGAGTCAATTTATCTGATCACTGTTCCTATCTGACCAATTTCTTCCTCCTCCACTGTCCCCAGATCACCCTGGCCTGTCTTCAGCAAGAATCCTGTTGGGCTGGTTTAGTCTGTATCACCCTTAACCCTGATATTTCTTCTTCACAATTTTCCAGCCATTGATACTCAACCTGCTCCTTGATCATAAATTCCCACTTACACATAAGTTCCCACGTGCTGTATTCAGAGTTGCCCCCATCTCTCTCCACCATTGCAGGATTCCATTGCAGTGGCCCTGTACCTCTGGTAATGGTCCAGAATAAAATAAGCCTTGTGCCGGGTGTGGTGGCGTGTCCCTGTAATTCCAGCAGCTTAGGAGGCTGAGGCAGGAGTATCACAATTTCAAAGCCAGCCTCAGCAACTTAGCAAGGCCCTAAGCAACTCAGGGAGACCCTGTATCTAAATAAAAATATTAGAAAGGGCTGGGAATGTAACTCAGTGGTTAAGCCCCTCTGGGTTCAATCCCTGGTACTAAAAATAGAAAAGAAAAAAAAATGTGCCTTAAAAAAAAATGTGCCTTGCCATGCTTCAACAAGTGTCAATGAACATTTTTCCTTTAAAAGAAAGACATTCTGCTTAAGATTCTGTTGGATACTATTTAGGACGTTCTTCTGTATCATAGGTGCTCAAGAAATATTTCTAGAATGACAGGACCTGAATTTCACTCCTGCACTCATAGATTGCAATGGAAAGTACTGGTCAGAGGAGAAATGGAACCGTCCTACGTAAAGATGTAGAGAGCCACAAATCTATTGTAAGAGTGAAAGAGGGAAGAGTTTGCTACTAACCAGAGGAAGGGAAGATGTCCAAAGGCATCTGACCCAGAGGGCCAAGAATAAGCACAGAGCGGCTGCGTGTTCACAGGGCTGCACCGTCACTGGCACAGAAAAGGAACAGGCCTTCCTGGGGACATAAGCCCTTATAAAACCCAAATCAGCAAGAGATGGGGAAGCAAGACCTCCATGCTTCTGCACCCCACATACAGCAAAGCAGACCCAGCAAGCCGAGGTTCCAGGGGAGGCCCCCACTTCTGTCACTCTCCCCTTTTGCAGGGCCTGCCTGAGAAAGCAGCCCTGTCATAGGGGGAATGCCCAGGCTGCTTGGTGCCAGGAAGTCTGGATTGTGGTGCCAGCTGTTTGCAGGAGTTGTCTGGGAATGCCAGCTGTCTGGCAACTGGAGACCCTGGCCCAAGAAAGTCGCAGAGAAACCACTTGTCCCAGGGAAGGCCAAGCTCAGAGACAGCCCCTCTTGCTGGAGGACAGGTCACCGGAAGCTCCTGTCCAGAGCAGCACAGTGTTTGTAGATTATCCTGCTCTATTATAAAGACATAGTGATCAGCTGCTGACGTGGAGGCAGAGGGAGTGATTCCAAATATAAGAAAGGGTCAGAAGTCATTCTGTGTAAAAAACTCTGGAAAACAAAGAACGGAGGAAGGATACAAGAATGAAGCAGCATCAGGATAAGAAAGTTCGGGACAGATTTCTCAGCACATCAGACAGACAGGATGGGACATTCCAAATTCCTGTAGGACCAGGATTGCTTCGGTGTATGAAGGCGTTCTGCTCCCCTCCCAACCCCTAATGCTGGGAGGCCCTAGAATACTATGACAGCCCAAAGCAACCTCCCAAAGACTGGCACACTCCCCAGTGGTAGAGCCGGTACTGTGACCATGGACTGGAGAGCCCTAGAAGGTTTTTGTGCATCAATAGTTGGGACTAACCCGGGTGGTTGAGAAAGACTGGTGGGCGAAAGTTGGCCAACTTTGGAAACTTCTGGACCTAGGAAGTTAGTCAGAAGGAAGAGTCAAGTGTGACTCATGTGGGAGGCAGGTGGTGGCTCCTGGAGATGAGAGCATGGAGATGGAGGTTAGAACTGTGGGTGGGAGAGGAGACCTGCTGGGCTTTTTCTTCCGCTGCTTGTGTCAAGGTTTAATTCACATACTATAAAATTCACCTGTCAAAATTGTAGAATCTCGTGGTCATTAGTGTGTTTACAGAGTTATGCAATCAGTCAGCACATCGGACAGAGAGCATGGGACATTCCAAAGTCCTGGAGGACCAGGACAATACTATCTGAAATGACCAGGTGAGCTTTGGTGGGACTGAGGACACACACCTGGTCCCAAGGGTGTGGTCAGGGCTGGATGTGGAACTGTGAAGACCACTCTTCAAGGCCATCACAGGAGCACTGACAGTCATGTAGACCTCAGTGCACCTTTCTGGGGACTGTGTTGGATGGTGGGGTTAGTAGCAGAAGGAGTCAGAGACAGAGAGGCAGCAGGAGGTGGGGGCCCGTGGGCCAGAGTTCAAGGAGCAGAGGGCATTGGGGTGGAGTGCATCAGTGGTCAGAGGAAAGATGGAGGGTGGGGTGCTGTGGGGGAGGGGTCACAAAGTGCGAGGGTGGTGGGGGCAGCTGGAGAAGGGACAGCGAGGAGGGAAGCAGGGAGGGAGCCCACTCCTTTGGTGAAGAGAACAGGGACAGATCAAAACTGAAGGGGCATGAACGAGATGAAGAGGAGTAGAACGTGGAAGATATGGGAGGAAACCTGGGGCACCTCTCTTCCGTCCAACCTCCCTCATCACCAGTCTCTCCCTCCTCTGTCCTCTGTTCAGTTTCCCCATCTAGGCCCGGGCCTAGTCTCAGTCACTGCCCTTTCTCTGGATTCCTGAGGCCCGTCTCCACCCTCCAGAGCACTCTGTTGGAGTGCGACAACATGTCAACGTGCCTAAAAGGCTTCACAGCTCCTCATGCGTCATCCATGGGGAGGAACACACAATGGCTCCAGTGGACTCTTGCCAGCCCCCGGCCTTGCCTACCCTGCTCTCCCCAGCGCCCACCGCATTCCAGTCACCCGTGTGCCCTCAGTCCCGGACTGTGTCAGGGGCTCCCTCACCTCAGAGCCACCAGCCATATTGTTCTTGGAACTCTCTCCACAGCTCCTCTCACGACTGGCAGCTTCTCCTCTGTCAGACTCCTTGGCCAGCCTGCCCCTCCCAGCCCTCTTCCTGGGACCTTCCCTGTACACCAGGCTATTTTTATTTACCTGCTGTTCCTTTTCCCCAGGAGCAGGCTCGCCTGGTGGAGCCTACCACAGAACTGGCCACTTCCAAGGCGGGTGGTGTGAGTGGATGAAGGAATGGATGGAGTTCTTGCGTGACTGTTATAATCAGGCTGTGGAGTCTTAGCTACCGCCTCTCAACGTCCTTTGGCATCACTTTCCCCCTGTAACAAATGTGGGCAAGAATACCTGCCCTCCCGGGGTTCTCTCAGGACTGCGAGGGAGGGACCAGGTTGCTGTGTTGTTTCAGGGCTTGTGCTGCTTGCTCAGTCCATGGAAGCCTTGCTTTTCTTCTGGTATTGGGACTGTTTGTCACTGTGGGCTGGTTCTGGGCAGACTGTCATGAGCACACACAGGGGCTGGTGGAGGAGAAGGGGGTGACACCCAGGGAAGGTATTTGTACCCCAGCCAGCTTTGTAACCCCAGCACAGGGTGCTGTTCTTGGCCATGTCTTCTGGGGACACTGCCTTCCAAGGACTCATACTCCAGCCCTGCCCTGCCTGTGGGTCTCTGCCCGGAGCCCACCAACAAGCTCCCTTCTCTCTCCTGTGGCTTGTGGCAGGTTGGATTGTCTCATTTACCCTGTCTGGGAAAAGGGAGTGAAATCTCTCTCCTCCCCTTGCTACTTTCTGCTCCCTCTGACACGTTGCCAACCTCTAAATGATGTCTTCGTTTTTTTTTTGTTTTTTTTTTTTTCTTTGTTGTTTTGATGCTGTGAAGTTTGCCTTGTTAACACCAGGTGCTGAAAAATTAAAACTTATCTCATCAATCATCATCATCAAAGCAAGGTGGGGTAGGATGGTTTCAACTAGTCCCAAATTTCTGGAGGGAATTTGGCCTCTTGTCAATTCCCCTCTCCCCAAGGCTGACGTTACTAAAACAACAAAGTCCTCTCCAGCTCCCGGTCTGGGGTTTACTCAGTCAAAAATCTCACATACTGGGCTAAGCATGAGAAAGGGCCCAACATTTCTTGACTGATAATCTATCAGTTGTTTCCTGCCATTTGACTATGGGACTCTAAGAATAGTACATTTTTTCTGGTAGCAGAGTTTTAACAACCTGGAAAGCTTAATTAAGCTTTCCTGCTGCACTTTTTTAATTGAATTAGTAGCAGGAGAGTATTTTTAGAACCCGAGTGATTGTTTTGTATAACAGATACGTGTCTGAATATTCTTAAGTCTCTATATAGGCCAGCAGAGCTAAAGGACCAACTTCACAAGTCTGAAAGCATGACTGGCTGCCTTGAGACATGTCATCACTAGGATAATCTATTTATTTTATTCATTCATTATGTATACCTTGAACTCTTTCTTTTTTCCTATGTACAAAGACGGAGTTTTGAGGAGGATTTTTAAAAATGCTTTATAAAGGTGGTCGGCCTTGAGGAGTTTTTTCCGCCCTTGTTTGACTCATCTGTGTGGACCCCCTTCCTGGATTTCAGTCTCATTTGGATTTTGTCTTTTATTCAGAGGATTCAGGACATGGCTTCACGGTAAATGTTTTGTATATTGTGTTGGAAAGTCAAAGTAATACTAAAAAGTCTCGTTATGAAGAAGCTCTGGGTTAAGAAAGCAAGCAGTCATTTGACTAGGGCTTTGAAGTGTGCCTTATCTCAGCAACTATGGTGACAATTCAAAGTGAGGTGGCAGATGGCACATTTTCAAATGAATGCTCTGGCTAGAATGGATCTTTCAGGCTCTAGTGAAAAACATGACATAGAAGTGGTCCAAATGAGACTCTCGGGTTTTTCTGGAAGGGTCTTTCTATCCAAGTAGAAAGAAGACTATTTTAATGTTGGTCGTGTGGGAAATGCAGTGTACAAATTATAGCCACTCCAACTCCTGGTTCAGATCACTAAATTACTGACACACAAATAATGGGAATCATCTAACAGAAGTAGAGGACATGATCTGAAGTAGAAATGCTATCTCTGCGTGCTGTAGGTTTGGCAGAGGAGCTAAGAGGGATCCTGTGAGAAACCTCAGGGTGAGGTGGGGTGGGTGTGATGAATTCTATTTGAGGAATTTTCCACCTCCTCTGAGACAGGTTTGCCAATTTAGATACATCAGTGAGATCCATGCTAAGATATGGGACTGGGCAAGAGTGTCCCAAAGGAAGGTAGCAAGTGAAGACAACTCCTGGAGGTGGCCACAGGCACAGGAGAAAATCAAGTTATTTCTTGCTTCCTTTTGATATTTGTGGTATCAGATGATTCTGCTCTTTAATCTCACATTTCCATGTTTACTTTTAGAATGAGTTTCAGTATTTCTCCATGTTTCTTCCTCTGCCAAACACTGCAAATCCAGGGACTTTTTGTAAAAAAATCATGAGATTTTTTTCCCTTCTTCTTCTGAAACGGTATAACATCTCCTTTGATTAGGGTTTGTTTCAGTGACCTGAAAGATCACAGAATTATTCTTCATCTTCGCTCAGCTTAGCCTCCTATGGGGTAAACAGAGGCAGTCTCACCTGCAGGCTTGGTTTTCTAAACACCAAATCCAATCCTTCTTCGAAGCACCATCACTACCAAGGTTATAGAGACACAGGCCAGGCCAATCTTGGCTGCTGCCAGGTGAGCACCAGGCACCAGCAAAATCAGGGCACTGTGAGTTGTCCAGCTGTGGATTGGTAGGGTTGGAGAATATTGGGGGTGCCGATTTATAGCATTTCTTTCCTTAAATTTGGATTTTCTTCCACTGAGCAGGGTGCATATTATTAAAGCAAAAGGGATGGAGAGAAAATAGGTACTGATAAATTATACTCATTGATGTTTTCTAAAAGTATATATATTTAAAAGAATATATATATTTTAAAAGAATATGTATATGTGTGTGTATATATATATACATATATGTATATATATGCATACATATGTATATATATATGCATACATATGTATATATATATATATTTTTTTTTTAAGTTGTAGGTAGACCTAATACCTTTGTTTTATTTTTATATGGTACTGAGGATCCAACCTAGGGGCTCACGCATGCTGGGTGAGCGCTCTACCACTGAACCATAACCCCAGACCCTCATTTGTGTTTTAAGAAGTACTGTCTTCTTAGAGTGGTATCCTCAACACCCAGCCCCCTCTACATTTTTCTTCTCTACTTGCTCTGATCTTACTACTCTTCACATATCGTAAGCTTGCAGAGTTCTTCAGCTAGGAAAACTCCCTAAGGGTGCGTCCTGTTCTGCAGCTGACTTGCCCAGCCCTCCTGCTGCTCCCTGAGCTTTGGGGCCTTTTCCTCCTTGGCATCAGTGTAGCCCTTTCCCTGAGCTACTCCTTTAGACTAAAGCTAGATCTCGGGTCTCATATTCACAGGGATCCCAGATTAACATGCAAAGTATTGATATTTTGGCCATGCTTCTGATGTAAATCAATGCTGCGACTTTCAAATTAAACAAAAGCTTAATTATCAAACCTCAGCTCATTTGGTTGTCCTTAAACAAAATACTGAATGGAAATGATTTAGGCAAACCTCTTACTAAAAACTACAGGGCCGTGGCACACCAGTTACTCAGATAAAAGTACATTTTGAGTTAAATCATATTTCAAGGCTTCAGTCACAAGTGAATTTAACCTTAAATACAAGGATAAAGTTTTCCAAGATTGCTGTAGTTGGAAAGAGCCAAACTGATAACATGTGTTTACAGTAGAAGCAATCTAATACTTGCTTATGGAAGAATTAATCTCTTCTGCTTTCGCAAATTGATACTACATAGAAGAAGAAAGTGGGAGACGTTGGTATTTTCAAAAAAGAAGTGAAAAAAATATTAGGTTTAAAAATACATTGAATATACATATAAATATAAAATTTATTAAATAATGTTGCTAGAAATGTAATAACATGCAGTCAGTGATTATATGCATTTATATATTTTTTCTATATTCACCTAGATTTATGGATATGGATTTTCACAATCCATTGGGTGAAAACAAAAGTAATAAAACTGTGCATAATAAGATGCCATTTAAGTGAATCTACAGGTGAGGATTTACAAAGGAGTGAAAGGATAGAATAGTTATCAAAAGATGGTGGGGTGGTTACTGGGGTATTAAGATTTTTCTTCATGGTTTTCTCTAGCTTGCAGAATTTCTTTTGTAAGAAAAAGGCTCTCTAGTTTGAATTAGAAACTGTTTTTAAAAATACTACATACAAAATTTTCACGAGGAGACTGGAATTAAAGTACACATCTGTTCTAAATAAAAGAGAACAGGTTTTCCCTCTTAAGGTAGTCTACCAAATGCTGTTTCAAATGATTCAATTACACGATCAATCCACAGGACTCAACAGCAATAGCACAAAACACAGTTTACCTACATTTAAGTAGTGAGATCCTACTAGTAATGCAACTGGATTGTGTATCTACTTAAAATTCTTTACCAACTCAGTCAATTAAAAGTAAAGAGCATTCCTGAAGACAGCAAGATGTAACTACTGATGTTTATGCACATGGTAAATCACTCTCTCCATTTAGAATCTAGACAGTTTTGATCTACTGATCTACTGATGGTTCAGTGGCCAGTGAATCTAACAGTAACCTTTATCAAGTTCAGAGAATTATGAGCAGCCTTTAGTTAAGGTATTTGGGAAAATATCTGATAAAATAAATGCAAATATTTAATAATTTGGTTGAAAAAGTAGGACCTTTATTAAATAATTCCTCCCTGTACATTTTTGTTCTAGATAAAGAATGTCACCAAAACAGTGTTGGGAACCTAGGAAAGAGGCAAATGTGACTTCCAACTACTTTACAGAACACCACTTCCTCGTACTTTATAGACTTTCTCACATTGCTTTCATGGGATCTTATGTTCAGCGGGTTTGGATTGAGGGGCCTTCCCTGGAAAGGTAACTGTCTGATAGAAGGAATGAGTTAGAAGGCTAGCCAACTGGAATTTTAAAATCAATGCCGTATTGACTCAATGGTGGTGCTAACCAGTGAGAATATCTGAACTAGATGATCTGCCAGCTCCAAGCTTCCACTCATTTTATAAACAGCCACAATGATGGTATTCCATTCATGGCTTCTGGAAGAAGTTGGTCCATCCCAAAAGTTTATTAGCAGATATGTAAAGTAAGTTGCTCCACTAGTTTTGATTTTTAAAATTGAGATATAATTCATATTCCACGAAATTCATCTCAAGTTAGTGGTTTTCAGTATATTCACGAGGCTGTATAACCATCAGCATGAATTCCAGACCATTTTCTTCACCCTCAAAAGAAACTCCATAGCCATCAGCAGTCATTACTCATTTTCCTTTCAACTCAACCCCTGAAAACCATTATTTCTGTCCTTATGGATTTCCTTATTCTGGAAATTTCATATAAATGGAATCATTTAACATGTGATCTTTTGCATCTGGTCCTTTTCTTTACTTTTCAATGTCATAATGTTTTCAAGGGTCGCCCACACTGTAGCATGAATTAGTAATTCTTTTTGTGGTCAGATAATATTCCATCACATGGATATGCCATATTTTATTTAGCCATTCATTGAGTTGTTTCTACTTTTTGGTTATTACGAAAATTCTTATAAGATTTTTGTGCACAATGAGGAAATGTATAGTTTTTTAAACAAACAATGCTGGCTCAGTTACCATAGAGTTCAAGCATTCCTACCAGCAATGTATGAGTCTTTCAATTTTTTCACATTTTGTCAACACATATTTTTTTTTAACCTTTAAAAAAATAATCATCATAGTGGATGGTAAGTGGTATCTTGTAGTTTGTTTGTTTGTTTGTTTGTTTTTTCAGTTTTTTGGTACTGGGGATTGGACTACTCGGGCACTCAACCACTGAGCTACATCCCCAGTCCTTTTTTGTGTCTTATTTAGAGGGACTCACTGAGTTGCTTAACACCTTGCTAAGTTGCTGAGACTGGCTTTGAACTCAAAATGCTCCTTCCTCAGCTTCCCGAGCCA
>JAJEJO010003625.1:0-87019 GCA_020662805.1 Glaucomys volans
CTTATTACTAGGGATGTTGAACATTTTTTCATAAATCTGTTGATTACTTGTAGATCTTCTTCTGTAAAGTGTCTGTTCATTTCCTTGGCCCATTTATTGATTGGGTTATTTGTATTCTTGGTGTAAAGATTTTTGAGTACTTCATAGATTCTGGAGATTAGTGCTCTATCTGAAGTGTGTGTGGCAAAGATTTTCTCCCACTCTGAAGGCTCTCTCTTCACATTGCTGATTGTTTCCTTTGCTGAGAAAAAGCTTTTTAGTTTGACTCTATCCCAATGATTGATTCCTGCTTTTATTTCTTGCGCTTTGGGAGTCATGTTAAGGAAATCTGGTGCTAAGCCAACATGATGAAGATTTGGACCTATTTTTTCTTCTATTAGGTGCAGGGTCTCTGGTCTAATTCCTAGGTCCTTGATCCATTTGGAGTTGAGTTTTGTTCAGGGTGAGAGATATGGGTTTAGTTTCATTTTGCTGCATATGGATTTCCAGTTTTCCCAGCACCATTTGTTGAAGAGGCTATCTTTTCTCCATTGTATGTTTTTGGCGCCTTTGTCAAGTATGAGATACCTGTATTTATGTGGGTTTGTCTCTGTGTCCTCTATTCTGTACCATTGATCTACCTGTCTATTTTGGTGCCAATACCATGCTGTTTTTGTTACTAGTGCTCTGTAATATAGTTGAAGGTCTGGTATTGTGATACCCCCTGCTTCACTCCTCTTGCTAAGAATTGCTTTAGCTATTCTGGGTTTCTTATTCCTCCAAATGAATTTCATGATTGCTTGCTCTATTTTTATGAGGTCTGTCATTGAGATTTTAATTGGAATTGCATTGAATTTGTATAGTGCTTTTGGTAGTGTGGCCATTTTGACAATATTTATTCTGCCTATCCAAGAACATGGGAGGTCTTTCCATCTTCTCAGATTTTCATTAATTTCTTTCTTTAGTGTTCTGTAGTTCTCATTATAGAGGTCTTTCACCTCTTTTGCTAGATTGATTCCCAAGTATTTTATTTTTACTTTTTTTTTAGTCTATTGTGAATGGGGTAGTTTTCCTAATTTCTCTCTCAGAGGATTCATCACCTATGAATAAAAATGCATTAGATTTATGAGCATTGATTTTATATCCTGCTACTTTACTGAATTCATTTATGAGTTCCAGAAGTTTTCTGGTGGAATTTTTAGGCTCCTCTAAATAGAGAATCATGTCATCAGCAAATAGAGATAGTTTGAGCTCTTCTTTTCCTATTTGTATCCCTTTAATTTCTTTGGTCTGTCTAATTGCTCTGGCTAGAATTTCAAGAACAATGTTGAATAGAAGTGGTGAAAGAGGGCATCCCTGCCTTGTTCCAGTTTTCATGGGGAATGCTTTCAATTTTTCTCCATTTAGAATGATGTTGGCTGTGGGCTTAGCATAAATAGCCTTACAATGTTAAGGAACATTCCTACTATCCCTATTTTTTCTAGTGTTTTGAGCATGAAGGGGTGCTGTATTTTATCATATGCTTTCTCTGCATCTATTGAAATAATCATGTGGTTCTTTCTCAACTTTCTGTTGATGTGGTGAATTACATTTATTGATTTCCAGATGTTGAACCAATCTTGCATCCCCGGGATGAAACCCACTTGATAATGGTGCACTATCTTTTTAATATGTTTTTGTATGCGATTTGCTAAAATTTTGTTCAGAATTTTTGCATCTATGTTCATTAGGGACATTGGTCTGAAATTTTCTTTTCTTCATGTGTCTTTGTCTGGTTTTGGTATCAGGGTGATACTGGCTTCATAGAATGAGTTTGGAAGGGTTCCCTCCTCCTCTATTTCATGGAATACTTTGAGGAGTATTGGAATGAGCTCTTCTTTGAAGGTCTTGTAGAACTCGGCTGTGAATCCATCTGGTCCTGGACTTCTCTTTGTTGGTAGGTTTTTGATGATTTCTTCTATTTCATTGCTTGAAACTGATCTACTTAAGTTGTGTATGTCCTCCAGATTCAGTTTGGGTGGCTCATATGCCTCTAGGAACCTGTTGATGTCTTCCAGGTTTTCTATTTTGTTGGAGTATAAATTTTCAAAATAACTTCTAATTATGTTTTGTATTTCATTAGAGTCTGTTGTGATATTTCCTTTTACATCACGAATTTTAGTAATTTGAGTTTTCTCTCTCCTTCTCTTCATTAGTGTGGTTAAGGGTTTATCAATTTTGTTTATTCTTTCAAAGAACCAACTTTTTGTTTTGTCAAGTTTTGAATTGTTTCTTTTGTTTCAATTTCATTGATTTCCGCTCTGATTTTAATTATTTCCTGTCTTCTACTACTTTTGGTGATGATCTGTTCTTCTTTTTCTAGGGCTTTGAGCTGTAATGTGAGGTCATTTATTTGTTCACTTTTCATTCTTTTATTGAATGCACTCCATGCAATGAATTTTCCTCTTAGCACTGCTTTCATAATGTCCCAGAGATTTTGATATGTTATATCATTGTTCTCATTGACCTCTAAGAATTTTTTATTCCCCCCTAATGTCTTCTCTTATCCATGCATCATTCAACAGCATATTATTTAATCTCCAGGTGTTGGAGTAGTTTCTGTTTTTAACTTTATCATTGATTTCTAATTTCATTCCATTATGATCTGATATAATACAAGGTAGTATCTCTATCTTTTTGTACTTGCTAAGTATAGCTTTGTGGCATAACATATGGTCTATTTTAGAGAAGGATCTATGGGCTGCTGAGAAGAAAGTGTATTCACTTCTTGATGGATGGAATATTCTATATATGTCTGTTAAGTCTAAATTAGCTATTGTGTTATTGAGTTCTATGGCTTCTTTGTTAACTTTTTGCTTGGAAAATCTGCCCAATGGTGAGAGGGGTGTGTTAAAGTCACCCAGTATTATTGTGTTTTGATCTATTTGTTTTCTGGAATTGAGAAGAATTTGATTGACATACATGGATGCGCAGTTGTTTGGGGCATAAATATTTATGATTGCTATGTCTTTCTGATTTATGCTTCCCTTAAGGGAATGAAATGTCCTTCACTATCCCATCTAACTAATTTTGGCTTGAAATCTACTTTATTTTATGAGGATGGAAACCCCTGCTTTTTTCCTGAGTCCGTGTGCATGGTATGTTTTTCCCCATCCTTTTACTTTTAGTCTGTGTGTATTTTTTTCTATGAGATGCATCTCTTGGAGGCAGCGTATTGTTGGGTCTTTCTTTTTAATCCAATATGCCAGTCTGTCTTTTGATTGATGAGTTCAGGCCATTAACATTCAGGGTTATTATTGAGATATGATTTATATTCCCAATCATTATGGCTTATTTTTGGTTATTAACTTGACTTGGTTTCTCCTTTATTTGGCTATTCCTTCAGGGCAGTTCCTTCCTATGCTGGTTTACATTGTTGTTTTTCATTTCTTCCTCATGGAATATTTTACTGAGAATGTTCTGTAGTGCTGGCTTTCTATTTGTAAATTCTTTTAGCTTTTGTTTATAGTGGAAGGATTTTATTTCACCTTCAAATCTGAAGGTGAGTTTTGCTGGGTATAAGATTCTTGGTGGGCATCCATTTTCTTTCAGAGCTTGGAATATAATATGCCAGTCCTCTCTTGCTTTTAGGGTCTGTGTTGAGAAATCTGCTGATAACGGTATTGGTTTCCCCCTGAATGTAATCTGATTTATTTCTCTCGCAGCATTTAAAATTCTATCTTTATTTTATATGCTAGGTACTTTCATTATAATATTCCTTTGTGCTGACCTGTTGTAGTTTTGAACATTTGGTGTCCTGTAAGCCTCTTGTATTTGATTTTCCATTTCATTCTTCAGATGTGGGAAATTTTCTGACATTATTTCATTGCATAGATCATTCATTCCTTTGGTTTGTATCTCTGTGCCTTCCTCAATCCAAATAATTCTTAAATTTGGTCTTTTCATGATATCCCATAATTCTTGTAGACTTTGTTCATGAATTCTTACCATCTTCTCTGTTTGGTCAACTTTGTTTTCAAGATTAAATATTTTGTCTTCAGTATCTGATGTTCTGTCCTCCAGGTGATCTAGCCTGCTAGTTATGCTGTCTATTGAGTTTTTAATTTGGTTTATTGTTTCCTTCATTTCAAGGGTTTCTGTTTGGTTTTTTTTTTTCAACATCTCTATCTCTTTATTGAAATGATCTTCTGCTTTCTGCATCTGTTCTTTTAACTGTTGACTGGTGCAATCATTCATTTCCTGCATTTTCTCTCTCATCTCATCATTTGCTTCTCTGATCATTTTAATTATGCACATTCTGAACTCCCTTTCTGGCATTTCTTCTGCCATGTTATCACTGGATTCTGTTTATGCAGTGTCTAGGTTTGTTTGAGACACTTTCTTCCCCTGTCTTCTTGTGTTGCTCATGTATCTTCCCTTCTATCCATGAGAATCTGAGGTATTGCAGCTTCCCGCCTTAAAACAAGTGGTGTCCCTGCAGGTTTCCAATATCTCACCTCCTAGTCTTCAGTGGCACTAGACTGTGGGCTGGGGCCAGGCTGGAGTAAGACTTGGCCTCTGGGCTCTGCCTCCTGGTGTGAAAGCCTCAAGTGTGTGCTCTGTGCTTGCTTCCCCCATGCTCTAAGACTCCTGCTTCTACACTGTGTTAGCCGCCCCGGCGGAGATCCCACCAGAGCACTCTGGGCTGACGTCCCAGGTGGGAAACTCTCACTCATCTGGGCTGAGCTGAGCCTGATGTCTATCTCTGGGTCCGCCTCCTGGACCTGGAACTCTCTCATAATTGTAGAATTTAAAGGCCCATTTCTTTTAATTGGTTTAATTTAGAATCATGTGGATTCATGTAAAACTTAACTTTTAAACATCATCATTTTTTATTCATTTCATTTTACTATAAATTGGTGAAGAGTGTGTAGTGAGTCAGTATTGCGCCTTTAACCCACCATGAGAAATCAATGGTCTAGGTAAAAAATGATGGAATCTTAAATTTCCTTAATGATGACCAGGACAAAAAGAAAACAGAGTTGTAGATGACTGAAACAGAGGACTCTTGACAGTTACAGTAGGGAAGCAGAGAAGAGTTTAGAATAAATGCAAGGTTTTAGGGTTGATTATCTGAGTGGATAGCAGTTCCATTAATTAAGAAAGAGAATAAGGGAGATGGAGTTTGGTAAACGCAAAATAAGATTTAAATTCCAGGTATAGGTGTTAGAGGTTTCTAAGGAACATTTGGTATTGATGTGTAAAAGGTTTTGTTTTTAAGAAAAAGAGTTGATGTATCTGTTGTTGGGGAAAAAATCCTCCTTAGTTCTCTCAAGTTTGGGCATGTTTTATAAACAAAGCAATGATTTCCTTTGTTCCAGAATATTTTTAAGGATGTTTGTGTAATAAACAGCCTTGGAAGAGAGAGAAAGCCCCACCCACAGCAAAAAGCAGAATTTTGAAAGAAGCTTTTTTATCTAAACTCAGCAGTCTTCCCGGGTAACACAACCCCAGTGTCACCCAGCACTCTTTCAACTTCCCTGTGTGATTGGGGTTTGGAGAACCAATGCAAACGTACTGATAATCTGGCTGCTACTATTGTTATAAGTAATACACTATTCTTTGTCTCTGACCCAAAAGTCTTGTGTGTCTCTACCAGCCCCTGTGAAATTGTCAGTTAGCATGCTAACTTGCAAGTACAGTAAAATCTTCAACCATTCACTATTGACATTTATCTTTAAAATATTGCAGCACTTTAATTTATATAAATCATCTTACATTTTTCAGTTTCAGATCTCAATTTAAAGTCTTAAATTTCTCATTTCTCATCTCTCACATTAAAGTCTTAACAATTAACTGACAGTCTATAATGTTTTTTCAGACTCTTTCAGGTTCAATGCATTAATTCTGACAGTTAAGGAGATAATTGTCAGTGTTATATACGGAAAAATCAGGATACCTCAAATATATGCGCAGTTGTTTTACTAATATAAAATTACTTGGTATCTGTCTTATAAATGGGCTTAGTAAATGTGAGTTGAATCTAATTGGCTAAAACCTGATCAAATATTAATCCTCTTCAGAAGTCCAGGATTTATATAATAACATGAATTAATGGTACCACAGAAATCTGAAGAGAGTTAAGTGTCAAAAAGAACTATGGAAAACAGAATAATGACACCCCTGACCAAAAGATGATGCATGGTCAAATGTGTGCTTACCCCCAAATTCACATGTTTCTTATCCCTAATGAATGGTATTGAGAAGTGGGGACCTTAGAAAATAAGTAGGTCATAAGGATGAAGCCCTGATGAATAGGATTAATGCTTTTATAAAAGAGATTTATTTATCCCTTCTGCACTTCTGTATGGAAGGAAGCCACCATATATGAAACAAACAGAGAGATCAGATAATAAATCTGCAGATGCCTTGTTCTTGGACTTCCCAGACTTCAGAACTGTGAGAAATAAATTTTTGTTACTTATCAGTAAAATGTATTTTGTTATAGCAGCCAGAGTGAACTAAGACAAACATCTGTATCCTAATCACAAGAATTTGTGCATATGTTATTTTGCATTGGAAAAGAATCTTTCTAGTTTTGATTAAATAAAGGATCTTGAGATGGGGAATTTATCTTGGGATATCTGGGTGGGTCCAATGTAATCACAAGAGTCCATATAAGGAAAAGAGGGAGAAAGAAGAGTCACAATCACAAGATGAGATGTGATAATGGAAGCAAAGTTTGGGAGGGCAGGCAGAGACTGATCTGAGGAAGTTGTACTGCTGTCTTTGAAGTTGAAGAAAGGAGCCAAAAGTGAAAGAACAGGGGTAGCCTCTAGAACGTAGAAAAGGCAGGGGATAGATTTGCAGTTTTAAGTCACTATGTTTGTGGTAATTTGTCACAGTACCAATAGGAGATGGAAAGAGACCTCCAAGTGCCCCGTTCTGTTTATATCAAGACAATTATGCACTAACCTAAGGTCCTTGGTTGTTTTTTTACACACTTACATTGCTTTCTATTCCTGATGATGCCCCGAGACATCAGTGGTCTGAGATGCATTCCCCTACATATGCTTGATCTTTCTCAGTAAGAGGTGGAATCACTTTCACAAGAGTGGGAGGAGGGGAATTAAAGAGGAAAGAGAGGAAGTTGCCCTAAGCAGTAGGAAAAGAAAAGCCATTCCTGGAAGTTTCACAGTTAAAAATAATTAATAAAGAAATCAAAATAACAACATGCTCCAAAGACCAACAATAGGCCTACAAGAGGAAAATAAATGGGAGATAAATAGTTGTACTGTGATTGAAGAAGAATCCAGTCTCCTCAATTCCCCTAAATGTCTGCTTTTCCTAGTTACAGGTCTAGACTGTGACTCCAAATAACTTGTCTGATCACTCTCTCCTTGAAAAGGGAGGTCTTGGTACAGAGTAGAGACTGAGGTCTAGCCAGGAACCACAGACTGTGGCACGTACATGGATGTATGGTTTGTTTCGCTTGTGGGCAGGAGATGACGAAGCTCTTGGAAGAAGCTCAATCTACCACATGTTATGATCAGTCCAATTCTCAGCCCCAAGGAGCTAGATTTATCAGGAGAGTGCAGAATGACTCATTAGGACAGGACTTAGGACAATGATGGGCTAGGGATTTGAGGACCATGTTGGAGGAAAAAACTGAAATGATTTTTATGCTGACTGGCACAATTTTGTAAGATTTCTGTGTAAAATGAGGGCTTAAGGGCAGAGCTTAGAGTTGGCCAAGCTGCATCTGAGTACTGGACTGGGCCCAGTGCTTGGAGCTGTTAGTGTGAATACAGTAATGTGCACTTTAGCTCATGCTGTTGGCATTCCTGAGCTATCCATTCAGCCACCCCCAAGCAGATCTCCCACTTACACTGCACTGGAAGTGCACTCCCTGGAAGCCACTGTCCCTGTTGGCCAGTGTGCCCTACTAGTTAATGTCATCCCACCAGACTCTTGTCTGCCTCTTCTTGGAGATGGGCAACACTCCTTTCTGTCTCTTCTTGGTTTCAGTCAGAGTGTGGAGCACATTTCCATGTCTGACACTCCTGGTAGAGCCCAGAATGTTAACCCCATTCAGTTTAACAACAACCAGTTCCTATGTGCTAGGCACCATGCTAGACATGGTAAATTCAAAGACAAACACATGCTCTTCACTCTTAAGGAATTGACAGATTCCTTATATGTCAGTCTTTCTGCCCTGTGCATCCCCTTGGGAGGTGGGCAACTCCAGCTATACTTCTCACACTCCCACATGCCACCAAGATGGTCCACCTCCCTGAATTTACGTTCACTGAGTTCATTCCAGACTCACCCACAAGACCAGCCTCTGTGGGGTCTACTAGGCCTCATGGTGTGAACTCCTCAATTCTTTCATTTTAAAGTGTCTCTATTGGGGGAGGCAGGAAGTAGGATATATTTTCACTTTGCCTTAAGCAGTCCTGTGAAACAGTCCTACATTCTCAGTTTTTCCCAAGGACAGCAGTACAAGAGGTTATGACAAAGCCCCTGGCACTTCTTAAAAAGACCTTTGAGGTAAAATCTGTCTGCCACCATTGTCTTTAGTCGTAGACAGCTACATTGCTAATATTTGTCAGTAGCAGAGCTCACAGAGTTTGCTAGTATATTAAAAGCAAAGTCGCAAGCCTTACCAAAAGGGGAGGAAAAAGTAATTTCCCACCAAACAGAACCATACATAGGAAAAAACACTTACATTTGGGCCAGCATTGTCACAGAATTGATTCAAAATCTTGCCACAACCGATGGAGGGGTCGTATCCTGTCCTGAGTTGGGTTTGACACTCTCACAGGAGTAGCTACACCTGTGCCTGAGGGGCTTCTAGGCTTCATTTTTTAAAAGCTCCTGTCTTCTTCCTTCACTTGGCACCTGATGTTTCCACATGAAGGGTTTTGGATCTGAAACACAGTGATGGAAGTGCTCAGTGGTAGTGTTCTTTTTCTAACTTGGCTTCCGTAGCTGCCATTCCTCTTAATTCTCATGAAAACACACATGATTCCGAGATACTTCCCCCTCTCTCAGTACAGCACATCCTCCAGGCCTCTCAGAGAGGAGCCCAGGACTTTCCTACACTAATTGTCTCCCAGCCAGTTGCTGCCTTTCCTTCAGCAGCCAGAGCCAGACTTTGTTGCAGCCTGTGAATATTTTCCATTCCAGTGTGTGATGCCAAAATCATTCCACCAGGCCTGCTCCAAGTTTTCCTGTCAAGATAAGCTTTCAGCCTGATGTATAGTGGATTCCCATAGAGCATCAAGACCAGACTCACCATCTTATAAAACCAGCAGCACAGCTTCCAAAATCCAACAATGGAAGGGATGTATACATCAAAACTGAAAGGTAAAATATTTTTTCAGAGAAGCGTTCTGATTTCCACAAGAACATTATTATTTGAGGATTTAAAGAACTTAGTTAAATTAATCTTTGAAAGTGATTATTATTTTATATACACAAAGATGCAGTAATCTTTCATTGTATAAAATTATCAAATAGCAGTAACAAATTTGTCCATCTAATGTCATTTATTTCTGCTGCTTCCTCACACTTAGGAAATCATGTATTCTTGCCAAGGTCCTTATTTTAATGCGCATTGTTTCAGTAATAACCAAGGCGAAGACTCATGCTCATTAGAGCAACTTAGAAATGAATTATTTGACAATAATGCCAAGTGACCACTGAGGCAGAGTCTAAATGTCTTCCATAAAGGCAAACTATAGATCTGTAAATGTTTTTTGTCCATCTGAAAAACAAATCTTTCAGTTCTAACTCCTCAGTGTCTAATACTATGCCAGCCTAGTGTATTTATTGAATAAAAGGGAGACTGAATAAATGAATGAACACACCCCATTTCCCTAAAGCTGTTAATTTATCCCATTCATCCTTCAGCATATTGATTCTTGAAGACATTCCAGTTCCTTGGATCGCAAGTCCTCTCTGTTGACTACTCTTATGTTATGAAACCACTTTAAATCTATGTTTAAAAACCTGTTGAGTTTCCTTTCTGCTTAAATTACATTGTTCTGTAGTGTGTTGCTTTTTTTTTTTAAAGTGGATAACACATAAGAGCTTCCAGAAAAGAATTGTAACAGTATTCAAGATATTAGAGTCTCTGAGCTCCATCAAGGGACTGTTTTGAGCTGCTAAAAGTGTGAATAGATCTCTCCACTTTTGTACCACCTCCTTCGGGAAGCCTCTTTGAACATTTCCTTCTCTTTTTCTCCCTCAGCCTTAAGAGTCCCTTCTCAAAGTTCCCTAAATTCTCATGCCCAGGTCAACCTCTCATAGACTGTGGATTCAGTGCAGACAATGGCTGGGAATTTTCCTTGGTAACTTCAGTTCCAGTCATGGATCCTGAAACTTGGTGAGTGCTCAGTTAGTATTTGAGTGAATGAAGAGGTGAACTGTGGCATTAAATGGGCCTGAGATGTTTGTTCATCTCGGAAGCACTGGATGCTTTCAGAGTGGGAAGGGATCTTCCTTCTGTCTAGAGAAAAGATCAAAGTATATCAGCCTGCCAAAAGGCCTCCATGTGGCTTTTATTGCCATTTTTTTTTCACTGATGAGAAGGAATCCAAGATAATCTGGAAGACTTTTAGAACTGTGTAAAGACTGTAAAACCCATTTTTAGAATCTTCTGGAGATCCTTGTTAGCCCAGGTAAAGCAGGCCCAGAGTCAGGAACCATCAGTTCTTAGATGCGCTGCTCGACAGCTCGCCTCTTGCAGGACATTTCAGGGGCTGCTGAGAGGCTGCTCTTTCAACCCTACTGTCTTACTGTCAGTTCTACTTGCCCAGCACACAGTAAGACTCCTTGACGTCCCCTTGCTAACTTTCCACCTTAGGTTGACTTTATTACTCTGCTGACTTTGTTACTCTGCTGTTTTGTTCCACCTGAGTTTCTGCCAATCTCCTGTCCTGGCTCCTTTCTCATTTTGTATGTCTATTTTGTCCTTTTATTCCTTCAAAAGACTTTGACATATATCCTGATCTTGAACTAGATCGATCCCTTTCTGATTCCACAGATTTTTTTCTACCTGAGAAATCTGACTTATGTAATTACTCAAAACAGAGTAAGTCCTCAGACAAAGCTTGATGCATCAAGCAGACACTGAAGACCAAAAATACAAGAACACAAGAATCTATGAAGATCAGCCGAGCAACAGGAAATCCCAAAAACAGGGAGGCTCTGCTATGGGGAATTAAAAGCTCCAACAAAGAATTAGTGTTCACAGAGGGCCAGGGCATCAGAGAACATGGGAAACAGCTACAGGGTTACAGAAATGACAGCTTTCCTCTGCATTAATTCTTTGCCTCTGCCAAATAAATTTGTATGTATGTCCTGTTATTGAAAGAGAAAGAGTCCAGAAGTAGAACTGTATATGGTTTTGAATCGGCACTCTCCACATTTTGTCTTAGTGCTTGACTAATTATCTAACCCTCTGCTTCAATTTCCTCTTTTATAAAATGGAACTAATAATACCACCTACACCAGGAAGCTTTTCTGAGCACTTTATGAGATAATATAGGTAAAGATCAGCATATCGTTGCTCAACAAAAAGTGCTCAACAAATATTAGTTGTCACTATGATTCTAGTGAAGAAAGTTTTTAATGTGGCCAGCATGGGTCTTGTGGACAGAGCATAAGGTTTTAGGATCCCTAAATAAAAATAAAAGAACAAGCAGAATAACTTTTATGCATAGGTAGTTTTTAGATGAAAAATTGAATGTGTTGTTATTTTTGGTAAGAATTTTTATAGCTCCATTGAGGCCTAACTGACATACAATAAACTGTGCACAAAGTATATAATTTGATGAATTTTGACATTTGCATACACCCATAGAGTCATCACCACAATCAGGATAATGGACATATCCATCACCCCCAAGAGCTTCCTCATTCCCCTTTGCCATCACCCCTGCCCTTGCTCCACCTCCTACCCTCCCATCATCCCCAGGCAACCCCTGGTCTGTTTGCTGTCATCATAGGTTAGTTTTCATTTTCCTAGAATTTAGATAAAAGAAATCACATGGTATTACATTTTGGAGGGGGTGGAGAGATCTGGCATCTTTTACTCAGTGCAATTATTTTTAAATTAATCTGCATTGTTGTTTGTCATCAATAGCTCATTCTTTTTAATTGCTGAGTAGTATTATATTATATAACATGATTTGTTTATCTATTCTTCTGCTTATGGAGATTTGGATTGTTTCCAATTTGGAGCTATTACAAATAAAGCAGCAGAACAAATTCATTAACAAGTCTGTATGGTCCTAAACTTTCATTTCTCTTTGGTTAATATCTAGGACTAAAATGGCTAGGTCATATAAAAGGTGAATATTTAACTTTTTAAGAAACTGACAGGCTATTTTCCAAAATAATTATACCATTTACATATTTAAAAGTCAAAGACATAATTTTAATTTTTTAGGGGTGTGAATTAGCCTTAGTCCTTGTCTTGATCTATTTGAGATTGTTGGCTGGATCCATAGGCCCTAGATGCCTACCTTCCTCAAAAAATTAACTTCTTGTTTTTGTTGCTGTTCCTCTCAGGGAATAGACTTGTTAAAATCGGAACCCACAAAACTAAACAAATCAAATAACAAAAGCAAATATAACAACTACAGGGTAAAGAATTTGTTGGCTTAACCTCAACGCCTTTCAAGACCCAATTGGCAATGCCTGGATCTAATAGTCCAGTGTGTGATGAACAATTCACCTACAAACTCTCCCATAGCTTTGAGTCCATCTGCCCAGACCACCCTCAGACTGAAGAGTCACGACAGAGTGCCAAGTCCATCAAGCCTGCAGAGTTTAAGGGCACCATTCCATATTCTTATTCCCAACATCTCCCACCTCTGTGGGTACCACATACAACTGCCCAGAATGCTACTCAGATAATGGGAATGGAAGGAATTGTCATATGCTTTAAAAAAATCAGATTATAAACACACAGTATTGTTCAAAATAATTGGTTGTCTCAATTCTAAAAGATTAGAAACCTCTTGAATCTGGCCGCAAAGATATATGGCCAACTAGACGTCCTAATAATAGAATCTTTAATGCTACTGCATTTTTCATTGTCAACTGCTAGATCACATTCTTCCCCCTTCGTGTCTACCTTCCACACTAAAATCTCAATTCTCAATTCTCTCTCTCTCTCTCTCTCTTTCAGGAACTCTGGCTTCTTATCTGAAAGAAGAAAGGGGAGATTTGAGTACAGAGAAGGAGCAGGAAAATCGAAAAGGCAACAGAAGGGAAATGCCTATAAAATGAGTTTAAGCACCTTCAGTTAGAGGAACGAAGGCCAGAGGCAATTCCAGGGAGGACTTTGTGGAATTCTGAGTTTGAGCCAGACTCCCGTAGGTCTAGGGCACAAGGGTGTGGCACCAAATGGGCTTATTGTCAAGCATGAAAATGAACAAGCTAGTATCCCAAGCTTGGGACACTTGGGAAGCTTTCAGAGACTGCTCACTGAACATGCACATTGGCATCTACAGCAAGGAAGAGACTTTGTCAGAACTTTGCAGGCAGTGGATGCAGGTGGTGGCAACAACAGTACTGAGAGTGGAAAAAAAGAGCAGCCAACATCTGTCAAGCTCTACTGTGTATCAGGTATCCTGCTAGGCATTTTATAAATATTTCATTGTATCTTTAAGATGAGCATATTGTCCCAGGTTTCATAAATGAGGAAATGAACACTCAAGATTAAGTACCTTGCATAGGCCACCCAACTGGTGCATTTGGGAGCCAGGATTAGGTACAGTTGGCCTGCCTCAGAAACTCAGGCCCCCAGGGAAAGGGGAAGGAGTGGGAAGGAGCTACATGCAGCACTGAAGCTGGAAGGATGGTCTATGAAAACATGAAAGGGCATTTTTAGAAACTCCCAGGGAAAAGTACTGGAGTATTCAGAAGAAAGATGTGGAGTCCCACTCAGGCAGATGTGAGCTACCCAGCATGGATATGTGGGCACTCAAAAACTGTGCAAGCATCAATTTCAACAGAAGGGCTGAACCATATGCTATGGTCTGAATGGTTCTATACCCACAAAATTCATGTGTTGAAACTTAGCTACCAATGTTGGAAGATGGGGCCTTTGGAATGAATAGGATTAATGAGCTTGTACAAGAGAGTTTCTGGTCCTGCCCATCATCTGTGGACACGGCAAGAAGGTACCATCCATGAACCAAAACCTAGGCTTTCACCTGATACCCAATCTGCCACAGCCTTGATCTTGGCTTTCCCAGCCCCTGGAACCGTGAGAAATGAATTTTTTGTGGCTTATATGTCACCTAGTCCAAGATATTTTGTTATAACAGCCCAAACCAACTAAGACACCATAGAACTGAGTCCTTTGGTGATGAAACTCAATGAAATTACGTTCTGATTTTTAAAGGTGTTATTTGTGGTCGAAGGTTCAGTTTGGTCAGTTATCAACATTCCAGAAAACAGACGTGCAAGAGTAATTAATCTCGGTAGGCTGGTTGCAAGGTGGAGAGCCCGCTGAGCACAGTGGTAGTGACAATGATCAAGCACGCTGACAGAGACCTGCAGCTACCTGAGCACATCTGAACTGAAGGCGGATGGGAGTCATCAAAAGCTCTGTTCCTGAAAGGGATCTCTTTAACCACAGGAGTCACTGCCTCCTAGAGAGATTTGAAGGTTTGGGTGGCTACGGCTTACTTTGAGGCCTGCCTGCAAAGAAGTCTGCCTCTGTCCCCGGAGTTTCTCCAGCTTCTAGTCCTGACTTCAGGCTCAAGGAGGAAGCAAGCAATTAGGCTCTGCCAAGACCCAGAACTGAGCCCGGCTCCACGCCCTGATGCTTGCCCTCACTGCTCCTGCTCCCGGCTGGGAATGCCCGGCCCCTTGTCTACCCAGCGGGTTTCAACTCATTTTTGAAGATACAATTAAGAACCTCCTCGAAACAGACTTGCTGACACTCTCCTTTGTGCCCCACTACTCCCCAGCCCCTGGTTTTCTCCCAGCTCCTCTAACGAGGAAGCGCATCAATTTGTTCTCCAGCCTTTCTCCCCACACAAGGCAAAAAGTTTCTTACAGGCAGGCAAGAACCCTGCCCTGTATTATTCACTTCTGCTGCAGTGTAGGACAGATTTTTAAAATTTTTTAAGAATAAAGAATGAAAATGGGGAGTTGGTCAAAACTTCAGCAAAGGAAATCAGACTTGCTGGAAATGTTAGACTCTTTTCTGAGTTTCTGTAACTTCCCCTAGGTCAGAATTGCTCCTCCCTAACTACAGGGTTTAGGGAAAATTTGGTAATGACATGTGACAGATGGATGTTGTCCTCAGAACATCTTCTGCAAGCCCCAGGCCTCAAAGGCACCCAATTGACAGTTCCCATGATGGATGAGATTGCTTGAAAAGGAGGGGCTGGCCAGAGTTGGCAGTGTGAGGGTTGATGCAAAGGGACCAGGACAAATGGGAAATTTAGGGATGTCAGAACAGGGATTGTCAGCCTATCTACATCCCTGTCTAATATGTCACAATACAGGCCAGAGCCACGTTCAGACATGACTTAACATTTAAGATATAAAGATAAGACTCCCCTGAGAATGAAAATTGGTATCACACGTTGTTACTGTCCCCAACAAAAGCATGGACATTCTTTTGACATGGAGATATATGTCCCAGGAACAACTTTCTCCACCTCTTTCTTAGGAATAGAGTGAGGGGAAGGGGCAAGAGGATTCGTTTCACAACACTTATTCTAGCATCTTCATTTTATCTTCTCTGCCTTACCAGAGTATCATCCATGATAGTAAGAACTGTAACTCCCTAACCACTCGGTTTGTGATCCATCAGAACATGGGCCACTTCGGTGTAGTTTCTAGCTCTTGAAATATTTAATAAAATATTATATACAGTAAAAGCAGGGCTAATGTAGTTATATACAAGACTTTTTAAAGAGAAGGTATAGGTCTTCCTGAGGCTTAATTATACCAAAAAAAGAACTTTTTTGTTGGGGTTTAGGGGAAATGTTAATTTACTATATTGATTCCTCTGAGACATCCCTGGAGCTATAAATTGACATTAATTATTCATGGCCCAGAGAGGTCCTATATTAGGAGAAAATTTTCCATTAAGTCTTAATTCACTAGCTCAGTGCTTTAAAGACTTGATGCCTGGGTTATCAGAGGTGCAAATGTTCCTAGTCATGGCAGCATGGGGGCGAGTCTGCCATGCCCGCTGCAGGATGAGGGAAACAAACAAGGAAGAAAGAAACGAACCAACAAAAATCTCTCTTTTGCCTGCATTATTTACAAAGAGAATAATTGTCATTATCAACCATCCAGATAAAAAGACTCTTGGCCGAGTCGCCAAGATCATCTTCCTCAATAATAAAGGACTTTGTTCCCTCTCCTCAGACAACTTTTATGCCCACCCCTTCTTGTTTTTATTATTTCCCTACTGGGACAAATATGCTCACAAAAATATCCCCAATCTGGCTCCTCCATAGGGAATTGACCACAGGTCGTGGACCAGGGAATGACATATTACATTATCATCCAATCAAACAAAAATAATAAACAGGAGGAACTAGCTATGAGGTCTTGAAAGCACAGACCTCATAGCCAGCCCTGCCTTTGAAGTTTCACTTCTTTATTCAATACTGATGTGGTGTTGTTCTTAGCCTATGACCCCAGTGCCGTCCCCTGCAGATGGTGGAGATCTGAGGGCCATTGTTGTGTAGCGTGTTCATTAGATAGGAAAAAAGAGGCTGTGAATGAATGAAACAAAATGTCAAATCCCTTCAGATTCTTTAAGAATAAAAGCAAACAAACCAGATACTGAATACTGTAAGGTTTTACGTGCGTTAGGGAACTGAATTAATGGTATAAATGTATTGTGTCAAAGGGGAAAAAAAAAACAGGTACTAATTTCCAAATTAAATTTGTTTTACGATGTTTGCCAAATCTAGGTGATATTGTTCCATCCTTTTTTAATAAAATATCATTTGTACCATGTGTAGAGAATATACCAAGGCCTCCTCATGTGACTTTGAAAGGAGATGAAATTCCTCAACAGATGGAGGAAGAATGGATGCCATAGACAGAGATAATCCATATGCTAGAGAATGTTGCTAAATAGCTCACTTCATGGAATGGAAAGGTCAGTTGTTTGGATGAAAATTCAAATTCAGCAGTCCCATCTCTGAGTTTGTATCTTCTTTCATTTATTCTTTCAAATGTTTATAGGGTGCCTGCTCTCTGCCAGCCCCATGCATGGCCCTATAGAAACAGCAGTGAGGAAGACAGATCCCTGCCCTCAAGAAGATGACAATCCAGACTATTATAAGTGCTGATCACAACCTTGTTGCTTTAATGATCCAGTTCATCACTGAGCAAGGAAGAAATCAGACCCATGGAGGGTGCACAATAAAACCTGACCCTCACAACCTGTAGCCTTCATAGTTTCAGAGTGCCAAAATTAGGTAGTCTAAGGTAATTTTATTAATTTACATACAAGGTGGGACTGTAAAATGGTGCAGCCACTTTGGAAAGCAGTTTGGCAGCTCCTCAAAATGTTAAGCATAGAGTTACCATATGATCCAGAAATTCTGCTCTGAGGTATATGTGCAAGAAATTTTTTTAAAAACATAGTTTCATACAAAAATATGTACATGGATGTTATAGCAAAAGTAGAAACAATCACAAATGTCCATCAACTGGGAAGAAACAAAAAGACTAGTTGAGCAAGGAAGGCAGAGGAGGAATTGCCAATAGGTACAGAATTTCTTTTTGAAGCAATGAAAAGCTCTAAAATTAGATATTGGTGATCATTGCACAACTCTATGAAAATAATAAAACCCACTGAATTTTGCACTTGTGAAGAGTAAAAACCATGTGTGTCTGTGTATGTGAGAAAGGGGAGAGAATTATATCTCAATGCTCTTATACAAATATAAATAATGTCTGAAAATCCAAAGGCCGAATGGTCTCTCTGATAAGTGAATGATGATGCATAATGCGGGGGGGAAGGGTGGCAAGAATGGAGGAAGGATAGATAGCATAGAGGGAAGGGAGGAGTGGGGTCGGGGTGGGGGGGTAAGAATAACAACAGAATTGCCCTGTGTACATGTATGAATGCACAGATGGTGTGACTCTTTGTGTCCAACCAGAGAAACAATAGCTGTACTCCATTTGTGTTCAATGAATCAAAATTAAATAAATTTTAAAATAATGTCTGATCTTTATTTTTAAATGAATCTATTTCTCACCAATTCCTTCATCCATCCTCCACCTGAATGGCCACTTCCATGGCCACCTATTCAGGAAGCTCACTCTCTGGGTGTTCAACTTCTTCCCCTCTCCCATCCCTAAGTAGTGTTCTAGGGGTTTTGTTTTGTTTTGCTTGTTTTGTTTTTGTGTTTGTGTTTGTGTGAAAAAGGTTGGGGAAATGTGTAGAATGGAACAAGAGGAGCAAAGTGGTGGAAGAGAGAGGATCAAAAGATAAATGCCTCCCACCAGAGCTGAAGGCCCACTGGGTGCAAATCTCAAAGCCAATGGATGTGATACTGGTGACTGATAGGATGGTAGAGGTACAGATGGGAAAATCAAGGAGAAATTTTTAGATACTGTTCTGGGTCATGACTTAGGTCCAGTCTAACATTATTTAGGAAATGTAAGTCATGACTGGAGTCACCTGCTGTGTTTAGGTAGATTTTGTGGTAAAACCTGCAGGTTTTGTGGTAAACCTGTGCCAGTCCCTGCAAACAGGCACACATTCTCACCACTGAGCCACGTCCCTAGTCCTTCTGGAGCCACTTTCTAATTCCTTTCGGGTTTTTGTGGGCGCTGCTGCTGTTTAACCATACCATGTAAAGACCACGTTTACATTAGTAATTTTTACATTAATAGACTTTTAACATTAATAGTTCTTATTCTCATTTTTCAGTTGAAATAACAGGCACAGAGAAATGAAGGGATGTCAAATATTACACAGTTATTTAGATAAAGGGTTCAGACTGGAATACAGGTCTCCAAATGCAAGACCCTGAGACTTCTCCACCAAGCACAGACTCTGGAGTCAAACTGCTTGTGTTTAAATCATAGCCCTGACATGTATTAACTGTGCCTCAGTTTCCCCATAGTTTCCTCTTCAGAGGATAATTGTGAGGATTAAGTGGATATATGAGAAAATTTTAGGACTGACATAGTAAGCACTCAAATGTTAGGCTGCAGAAGAGGTAGCAGTACAAATAAAAATAATAGTAAAGTACTAGAAATCATGGTAGTAGCAATATTAGTAGAAACTATTTTGCTACTAGTCTTATATTTTGTTCAAAATATTTATAAACTTGATTCTGACTCCTTACACATGAGAAGAGCAAATGCCACTCAAGCTTACTAGGGATACATTACACTTTTAAAAAACAATTCATACCTCTTTCTAAACTAAAGGTACAGGTAAGTCCTTGGCCATCAGAACAGTCTCAAGTGAACAAGAATCCTTTTAAAATACTCCTTGAGACTCTGTGTGTTTTGCTTATCCTATGAAGAATAACATTTTACTTTCCCGAATGGGATGAAGATCAAAACTGTTGATCTTGACACATGTGAAAAGCAACATTTTTCAAATTGATTTTTTTCCTAAAAATTAAAGAGGGAAATGACCTCCTTATTAGAAACCAGTACCCACAGCCAAAGTAAGGCTCACATTGACCAGACTTCTATGATGGTAAGCAGCACAGAGAAAAAGTTGTTACTCATCCACCTCTTCCAGAATGAGACTTGCTACTTGCAAAGGTCTAAATTGTCTCCTTTTTGTCACAGTGGCCACGAAGAGGCCATCCAGGAGCAGGGCTCAGGCGTGACTCTGAACCAGCCGATTTCCTACATGCTGTGTCTTTTATTTCTTTAGTATACGTTAATATAGCCATTGCTTTTTCTCATAGTGAAGCTGAGGAAACAGGCTCATACAAGCTTAGGTAACTCCTCCAGGGTTAAAAGACATACTTGGGTTCAGATAAGGTCATAAAGCTCAGACATGGCAGACAATTCCTGACTTTCAGTTTAGGTCTTTGCAATATATTCCAGTTCCCAGGGCTGGGCATTTGCTCTGGGGACAGACTTCTACAAAAGTACAAAGACACCTTTAACTTGTAAGCCTTCAGAGCTCCCCCCAGTGCTGGTCTTGTTGTCAGCCTTCATCAAGGCAATTTCTCACTCTCCTCTCAATCTAAAACATCTCCCAGGTTAACAACATATTTCCTGCACCTAACCTATTTTCTTACTAGCTTTTTGATTAACTAATTTAAGTTTTACACCCTCCTCACCCTCCCATCTGGGTAGCATATGTTCATTCAGTTTCTGAACACTTATTGAACAATATCATCTGAAAGCACCCTTGCTAGGTATCAGTAATATAGAGAAAAAGATGGCTAAAGCAAGGTCCCTGACTGAAAGGCATTCACAACCTGGCAAGAAAGAAAAGAGGAACAGAGATGATAGAAGCAGAAAGCACAAAGTGCTGAGTACCTAAGGAAGATGACAATACAAAAACATGTGAATGGTACCCTTTCTGGGAAAAAAAAAATGCTTCTCTAACACTTTAAGGCTCAGGTTCAGGGACATCACTGATCAAGTTGAAAGCAGTCCAAAAAAGTCAATAAAAATCTTCAATTATGTGAAAAAGGTAGAACAGGGACAGAAATTTTACTGAATGAGTGTAAGGCCCACTGCTATGGGAACCGAATTTTTTTTTTTCCAGAAAAAGAGCTTTTACAGGATGAGGGGGGAGAAAAAACAAACAAACAAAGAGCTTGATATTGATCTAGCAACATGACCATCCAGGAAGAGCAGGTCATTTTGTTCCAAAAATCTATAATACAATCAATTCCTGATTAAGAATTTTTTATTATTCTTTATAGAGATAATTTAGCATTTCTGCAGCATACTAACCAACTAATTTCCACTTATTCAATTTTTAAAAGAGATGTCAACGATAGCTGTCCAAAGAACAAAGAGTGCACAGAGATGAAGCGAGGTGGATTTTGAAAGGGTGTTGGGCTTTTGTTAGGAAAGCATATTGCTCTGGCGACTAAATCCCACGTTTCTTTTTTTAAACTTGAAAAAACCTTCAGAAATGCAAATCTATTTCCATGACCAAGTTTTGTTTGCTTTTGTTTGCTTTTGTTTTTTCGGCCTATTAGGGGAAACTGATGAGAGACCTTAGATAGAGGGATGCTGGTGGAATCGCTGATTTATGGATCTACTTCTCTACCTGCTAATTCATTCCTGCTGGTAGTCAGGGTTCTCTAGGTCTTAACTTTTTTTCTGATCCCAATTACTCAATGTAAACAAATGAAGAGGAAGTATGGGTATTCAATGTGATTCATTTGAACAGAAGGTAGGAAGCATTAGCATCGATGTATTCCAGGACTTGCAAGCAAAGCACAACTAAATTTAGCAGCCAGTGATATTGATTTGATTAAAAATGGTTTAAGACTTGTAAATGTCACTGGAACTTAGCAAAATGAATATTATTAAATCCTTCTGGTGATGGGGAAAACTAACAAAGGGATTTGCAGTGGTTTCTGTAATTAATTGCTCTGTCATGATTTATATTAACTTACAGTACAACTCCATTAGCTCAGACCTGTCATCTCTGCTCAAGGAACCACCAAGTAATCACTAGCACATTAAAGAATAAATTAGTTTTTGGCTTGGAGCCTAGTTGTAGAATGTTTCATTTGTGTCTGCCGTAGACATATGTACCTAATAAAGTTGGGACGAATGAGTTAAAGTACATATATATCAACGTCAGCGGGTTATATTTTAGAGACAATACGCTCAGCATTGTTCATTAGGTCTAATGAATCATGGTCTTTCAGCTGCATCACCTTGTGTTTAGCAAATGCCTTCAGGTAAGCTGAGATGGGAAAGATTCCTTGAAAATAGGTATGTCTCCAGAGAGTTTACCCTCTTAGCAGTCTGTGGCCTGTGGTTGTCATAATAGCTTCATGTGGTTTTTGTTAACACTTCATTACCCTAAAGTTGGATAAATTATCCTCTTGCTTCTGCCCTATGTGCAAACACAGAGCCAAAGCCTTAGCTACTACTACTTACCATAGATTATGGGGATTTGTAAGGTTCTATCAAATCATCTTTGACTTTGATAGTTGGATGATGCCCTAAGCAGTGCTTGATAGAGGACTGTTTTACATTTCAAAGAAAGCTCCAATTGCCTTGAGGGTTTGTAAGCTAAAACTTGAACCACTTCCTTTTCATTTCAGTCCAAGGAAAGCTAAATTGGCACTCCGCTGGCCAGGATGATAACTGACAGAGAGCAGAACCTGTGGGGCAATGTCCTATGGAGGCTGTGTACGAGAAAGCTAGTGGCCCCAAGAGTTCACCAGATCTGCAAGGCTCCAAGGGCAAAGTCATTTCAGCTCAAATCTTTGGGCACTACCCAGACGTTCATAATTTGTCCTGGATCATTTCTGCAATTTGAATCATCAGATGTCAGCGACTCCTTCACAGATGCTATGCCTGCAGTGCAAGGAGCTTGCTACACAGGGGCTTCTCCTGCCTGGCTGAATAGAGTGACAAATGTCCAAATCGCAGAAAGATTACAGCCTTAGCCAGCTGGAAAATGCATACATTATTGAGGATAAAATATGAAGAGCGTGAGTCAATTTATGAAATATGTGGAAGCTTATTTTTGTTCTTCTAATATGCTAAGTGATTAGATTTTATATTTGCAATGATTGGTGTTGATGACTTTGAGGAAAATTCAGAAATACCCCCAAAGTTTATTCCATGTGTGTCTTGCATGTGATAACAATACCCCCAATTTCATTTTAAAATAATAGAGTATAAAGAACCACTGTCTCAGGAAATAAAACGAGTGATTTTTAAAAAATTGGTGGCAGGAGAAGATGGAAAAGTCAAGATGCTAGAAAGGGGAGGATGATGACTGGGAATCTGGTGACACATAAAAAAGAGTTCAAGGAGCATATATATAAGGTTTTTGTAACATAAAAATTATTTTTAAATATTTCTAAATATTGATTTCTGCTAACCAATAAATGAAAGAGGAAATGCTCCTTATGTTGGACTTTCTGCAAAGTTTTCCTCTTATTCATACGATGTCCTTACTAATATCCTAAGGATGGAGAGAAGGGGTTTAAAATAATGTGTGTCTGTGGAATAATTTCTCAGCTAAGCAGTCTCATGTTTATATCTATGGAATTTTACCATGATTTGCCTTTGACCCTAACATATCAGCAACTGTATATAAAAATATGTCCCAGACTAGACTTTAATAGTAATAATAGCCAGCATTTAACATTCATCCAATAGTAAATAAAACATTTCATCAAAATAAGAATAAAGTAGAAAAACAGGGGAGGCAAAGAAGGAAAAATATCAGTCACCCAAATGATTAGTTTGTGTGGATTACTTTTTATGAAATTGCTCCCTTATTTTTCCTTCTCTTTTATTTTCAGTTGCACTTGGAACAAAACCAATGTGCTCAGAGAGAATTCACAGACTGGTGGGTAGATAGAATTAAGAGGGACTACACAGAACACAAAGAGAATCCTTTCCTTAGGCGTTGCTTTGTGATTCCTGCCCTTTGTTTATGTTTTTCCCAAAGGATTCGGAAATATCAAATATAGATTCTAAATCTATTAGAACAGCAGATTTCCTTTGGACAAGAAAGAATCACATGCAGATCAAACATCCAGATTTTCTAATCTTTCCTTGATGGGCAACATAGAAGCAACTAGATTATCTGAACAGTTATAAAAATTTGAATGATTTGGGAAGTATGGACAATTCCTCCTTTGATATTCTTTTGTTTGAGCTAATTAGCTAATAATCTAGAAAGGGAAATTAAAATATCATTTTTTCTCATTTCTTTCATCTGTTGGCCAGGTTTTTTTGTGCTTGACAACTTCAAACAAATTATATAGCTTTCTCCCTTTTTCTCCCTCCACTTTGAGCTCTGGCGGAAGTTTCACATGCAGGGTTGAGCCCCAAGTCCTTCAGTAAAGCAAATGTTTCATTTTCCGCAGAGCCCACATATTCCATTCAGACTCGTTTCTTTCACTTCTAGATGTAAAGAGCAGCTGTGTCTCCCTAGTTGCTAAAGAAGATCCTATGTACAGAGTTAACAAAACAGCCCGGACAATGGATTTGATCTCTACAGCAGGGAAGCCGTACTTTTCAAATTCATCTCTTTCTGGCTCCAACAAATTACAGGTCCCTGAAAAGATCTGGTGACCCTTTTTAAGTGTGCTTGTTGAACAAGCTCAGAGGTGACCATATGATTTAGTGCAGTGCGTTAACATTTTGCAAAGCGCTATGGTCCAAGATAGGTCATCTACGGAGTCCAGGCCCCCTCAGTTGGTGGCATTTAGGGGATCCATTAACTCTGCATAAACAGTTTATTCAACCAACTATTTACCTCTCTACAGTTAGGGATGGGCACTGATTTATGGGCACCTCCCCCCAACCCAAGATACTTTCATCTCCATAAAATGATATTCTTTAAATATTTGTTTTTCATTTGTTTGATGGTTCTAGAAAAATATGCTTGTATTAAACAAATTTAAACTGTCCCGTATTTACACACTTGGAAGACATATTCAAGCACTTTGATTATAAATAATAAATAGGTCATTCCTCTGGGAAAGCACTGTGCCATGTACTAAGTCTATTTCAAATTTTCTCCCAGATGATGGGCAGTTTGTGGTCTGTTAGTGGTGAAGTCTTTGCAACTTGTATGTGTATTTTGTAACAGATAGCCAACAAAGTTAGGTCAAGACTAGAAAAAGGTGCCATAGGAGTGTATAGTAGAAATAGTACTAATTCAAATTGTTTTTCTAATTAAGGAATGTTTGTGGAAACACAAATTGAAGGGTGCTACCTGTCTGATTGAGAGCATTGATTTTTTTTCACTGCCTCTTAAACACTGGTACTTTGGCCAGCTGATTGGGCAAACCCAGTCCTTAATCTAGCTCTGCCTTTCTGTCATCAAATACAATCTAAGTTGCTCATCTTCTTGTGGTTTGGAATTCTCCTGACTAGCAGAAAAGGCATGCTCCACCCTCTTGAAGAAGTAACTTTTGCTGTTTGTTTGTTTGTTTGTTTGTTTGTTTTTTAACATCGTAACTACCAGTAGATATGATATATAATTTTTTAGGTACTCACAAAAGAATGGAGTTTTCTCTTCTCTCCTGGTACCCAAAGTATACTCTGAAACTTTATGTAAAAACCCTCTGGACATGAAATAAAGATTAATTAAAATAGCAATTTAATGAAAACTAAATTTCAATAGTGTAACAAGCAAATGGCTTACCTCTGTTTTCAACATCTCTGTCTACACTCACATTGCACACTTTCTTCAAATCCATGTTTGCTTGTATGGTAACTATGTGCTGACAAGATAAGTGCCCTAAAGATAGCACTTAGATAGCATCCAGCATGACAGAGGCAGTGTAACACCAGGGAGGACCTTCAGTATCTTTTAGGGTTAAAACCAAACCTATTCATGAGCCTTACTTATGCTCTGCATGATAGAAAAGGAGTGTACTTTGTCTAGAGTTGGTGACATGAGACTCAGAAAATGTCAAACCATAGAGGAACTCTTTCAAGGTACTGATTCATGAAGGTGGATAATAAATTTACTTATATAATGACAGTAAAATTCAGAAAAGACTCAATGTGTATCTTTAACTAATTAATCCTACAGAGAACTTGACATGAACCAAAAAGAAAAAGTGAAGGAACCAATGTTTTTATTTCATTGGCACATCAGCATTTTTTTTTCTATCTCTCCTCTTTGAAGAACTTGTATAGTATAAGTATAAAATATCAGGTATTTGCATTCATTTACACATGGAGCTGAAAAAAGAGACAAAGTCATCAGTGTAAAATTTGTGCAGGTCAAGCAGCTTCATCCCCTTCAATGACATAGAAGGTGCCCTTTGTCCAGTGGATAAAATGTGGATTGTTGGTGAGATGAAAATCTCAGTAGAAGAATATGGGAAATCAGTAAAACAAATTTTTCCCATGTTTTACCTTAAATGAATATGTAAATTCTTTTTCTGAGCAAATGACTGAAGGAGAAAAACACCTTCAAAGCACATGTACTCTAATGATGTTAGGTCCTATGTTAAATACAAAGGACACAAGCATGCAGGGATGGATTCTGTTCAACTTGCATGGACACTGGAGTCCATCTGACCTAAAACTATAGCTAGATGGCTGGTCAAGTTACAATCTCTCAAAACTGAAAAAGAGAATATAACACCTTCTATTGTTACTTGAGAAGCATTCCTATACATAATAATTATAGATATTGATTTAAATTCTATTAAAAAAAAAAACTGAGCTGGGGTTGTGGCTCAGTGGTAGTGCACTCACCTAGCACACTTGAGGCCCTGGGTTTGATCCTCAGCACCACATAAAAATAAAAGAAAGGTATTGTGTCCGTCTACAACTAAAAAATATATTTTAAAAAGCACGTCATAGGGGTTCTAAATACAAAGTTGTGTGTCTATCCCCTTTGTCTCTCTACTTAGGTAGTTCTCCACATAAACAGATCACAAAGTGATTCTTGCCTCTTATCTTATTTTTTCCATTAGTGTTTGGGAAAGTAATTTCATTATGCAAAACTTCAAAAAGTTAAGGCATTAATTATAGGGTATCACAGCAGTTAAACATCTCACTAACCACTCATGACCTTGAGTCAGTCATTTGTTGCTTGAGACAACTGCCTACCTAGAGTCATTTTTGGACCCTTAATCAAAATTATTTCCCATAATTTTATTAGAATGATGAAAGCACCAGAATCATAAATATTTGTTTATTTCATAAAAGTTTCCTTAAGCAGTCAGTTTGTTCTAGGGAACCAGAGTTTTAATAATAAATGACATGGTCTGTCCCTGACTTCAAGAATTACACAATCTATTGAGGAAGATAGACATAAATTGCTGTGCATTGTATAAGGCATGGTTTATGATAGAAGTGTAACCAAATGCTATGGAGTTGCCAAGGGTAGAAGGATAAATAACAAAAGAAAGTTTTACAAAAGAAGGAAAAGGTTAGCTGGACTTCAATTATGAATAGAACTTTAAAAAGCAGGAAAGGGGACTTCTAGGATAAGCCAAGACCTGGAGCATCCATGACAGCGAGGATCTTGGTGTGGTAAGCACATAACTTGAATGGATAGATTCCAGGATCAATGAGGCTAGCCTTTAGTGTAATGAAAAAAGGTGCTCATGCTAAGGAATCCAGAATTGTCTAAGGGGCAGAAATAATCAAAGGTTCGGAGAGGAGGCCCAGAAACAAATCTGATGTGAAAAGAAAACGCTAGAGCTGGAATGGAGACACAAAAGCTTATAAGAACAGAGAATATTAGGAGTGAATAGCTAGAAAAGGGATTGGCCAGTGAAGCAGACAGGTAGTATGCACTGGTAACAATAAGGTCTCAGCAATTGGTTGGTTATGGACAGGAAAAATGCAGTTTCCCGCCTGAAGGTGGCCATTATCCAGGGAAACTGCAGAGCAGGTTTGGGAAAAGGGGAAACCAGAGGTTGGTTTTGGACACTGAGAGGGAAAAAAGAAGAAAAAGAGGAAGGAAAGGCAATAGGAAGGAGGGAAAAGCCAGAAAGGGATGAAAAGAGTAATAATAATAATAATAATAATAATAATGATTATAATAATAATATCAACAAAAAGATAAGCCAGACAGACAAGAGACTCATTTCCCAAAACAGTAAGTTTTAGTCAAAGTGGTAGTTTTAGAAAGCTTAATTCTTTAATGTCATATAAAAGAAAAACTAATTGAATTTTTATCATGATAAGTCTCCGTCTTTCTTACAATCTTATCCATTACTAACCTACTTAAAATCAATATTACTCATTCAAAACCACAGTGAAAATGGGTCAACTATAAATGTATTCATTTGTTTATTCAACAAATATTTATTAAAAATCCATATACAATAGCAAATAAAACAAAAATCTCTGCCCTCACTGATTCTATCAAATGGGATTTCGAACCCTTTGAAAAGCATTTTGAAGGGAAATAAAGTTGTCAAATTAAGACCTATGTCTCATTTTCACATGAAAGGAAATTAGATACACTCATTAATATTTACAATGTAAGTTCAGGGACATGAGATTTTTATGGCTGAAGGAACCCTCAGTTCTTTTAAGGAATGCTATCTTTTGTCACTCCTGGCTCAGTGCCTCGCCTTCATGATTGCTGTACTCATCCATGAAAATGAGACAGTTTAGATTAAAATCAGTGATTCGCAACTGGCTACTCATTAGGATCATCCTGGGCAGTTGGAAACACAAACGAGTATTGGGCCCCACCCCAAGCCAATTAAAGCACCACACCTCCAGAGATTTTGCTTTATTTTTAAAGTTCTCTCAGGTGACACTAACAGGCATTGCCAGGGTGGAGAACAATCAATTGTGCTACAAATCCTTAATTTCACAGGGAAGAAAACAGAGAACCACCATAATCTGCCACACTACATAATCCCATAGTTCCAGGAGACTAGATTTCAGATTGTTAGGACTGGATACCTTCTTTCTTTGAAGATATACTTTATTTTATGTTAGAAACTATCCATTCCTGGAAGCCAACTCTGACAACACACACTGAAGTGGATACCTGGCACCTTTCCAGACATTTGAGACAACTATACAACCAACCTGGACAAATCAGAATAAAAGAATATCCCACACCTACCAACAGTGTTTTCTTTTGCTAACCATTTAAAAATAAAAAATAGAGAATTTTAGTGCATGAACCTCTGAAGAAGTCACTTGCATAAATATTTTTTCAACAGAAAGACACCCTCAAAGAAATATTATTGGTGACTTAACACTAGTATAATATTTCTTAAGTATCTTTGTATGTTATAGACTCTGCCATTCCCTTAATAACTTATTTCCTTTCACTTCAGTTAATACTGGAGGGACCTTTCCAGAAAGAACTGCCCTCTTCAAGTTTTTAATGAAAGCACCACTCAGAAGCCTAAGGTCATATCACCTGACCTCTTAAAACTATTGTTAAGGAAGGTCTATTGGACATTTGTAGTCATGGCCAAAATTAATGTGGAATTCTGTAAGACCCAAAGTAAAACTAAGTTTTCCTGATCATAACTCCAAGTTGGTTATGTTACTTTGCATTTCATCTAAAGCGTCTTCTTTTATTCTTTCAAATTGCCCTCACCATCATAGGGTCCTAAGAACTCAGTGCGTCAAATGGTTTGATTAAAATTGGTTGTTAAAAGTTGAGATCAGAGATTCCTCTTCATGCATTCACTCCCCGCTTCAGTGGCTTCTTGGCTTTACAGGAGGCTCATTAATAGACCAGCTTGCCCAGTTTGTCATCTATTTCATTATGCAAAATATATACTTTTCAATTACTTTTCCTGTGTGAAAATCTCTTAACTCTAACCAGATATAATGATTTCTTTGGGTTTCTTCTCAACCTCTGAATGGCATAGCTTTCCTAAAATCTCAACTGGGGGTAGAATACTTGGAAACCCTGATGGGAATTAATTTTAATGTAATGATCTTTATGTGCCCATTAAAATAGGAGCGAAATAGCTTGCAAAGCTGACCACTGGGCAAACCTAGCATTGACCTCAAAGGAAGAGAAAAAAAACTATTCAAAGCTTTCTGATCATTTTTATTTAATCTATTTCACATGGAATGTAAAGAAGCCATCCCTAAAATAAAGCTTTCGTTTGCAACACTAATTTTATTTCAGTTCTGTGAATAAAGTGGAAAAAGTTAGAATGGTGATCCTCTTATCTTCTGATGGTCTAATCTAAAGTTAAGTCTTCTGCAAGAGTGGTAACTCTGGAGATGTGCGCCCACACGTGCGCACGCACGCACGCACACACGCACACACACACCCACACACAGACACGAGCCATAACTGTTACTATGATAATAGGAATTTGGTGAAAACTTTGCTCTCGCATTCAAAACATGGTTTTCTTTTTGTTTTTGTTTTTTGTTTTGTTCTGTTTCCGTTTCCCTTAATACCCCAGCCCTGGACATGGATTCATGATGCAATCAAGAGACACAGTATGGGCAAGGATGTAGCTCAGTGGTAGAGTGCTTGTTTAGCATACACAACTCCCTAGTTTTGATCACCAGAACCACAAAAAAGAAAGAAAGAAAGAAAGAAAGAAAGAAAGAAAGAAAGAAAGAAAGAAAGACAAGAAACGGTTAAAAATGCCCACATCCAGGGATCCACACATTGACCTTTAAGTACACACTATGATGTTCACACAACACAAAATTACCTAATGGTGCATTTCTCAACACATGTCCCCTTTGTTAAGACTCTTTGTTATGACTCTTATGTCTGCAGCAGCTGCAAGAAACCCTACTTTAAAATTCCTTGATTGGGTGCTAATGGCACAAAAGGACTAGGGTACATTTAAATTGGTTCTTCTCAAATAAGAAAAATCCATCCTTATTTCCCACATTTGCCAAATTTCCACTTGGTTGAGAGAATTGACCAAACCAAAGGGCAGGAAATAGATACGCAAGGGAAGAGAGATTAAGCTTGAAGGCTCTTGCAGTAAGCACCTGAGAAGCTAAGTTGTCAGGCATAGCCAAAGGATTGCAGTGGGAAGTCCAGACAGGTTGCAGGTGTCAACCAGCAGGTGCTCAAAATATCATCTCTGAGACTGTGGAATTAGGCCCATCGTAGGGTGGCATGTGGTAGAGAGCTTTGACACTAAACATATGTAATTCAAATTCTTTATCTACCTTTATCACTGGGTAACTTAGAGAAAATAATTTTTCTGATCTCAGTTTCTCCTTTAAAAAATAGGAATAAAAATACTTTCAGGTTCACTCTAGGAAAGCAGCAACTTCCTTATTCTTTTCTGTTATGCTATAATAATTAAGTATACCAGGTAATTAAACAGACCTAATAAGTGTTTGGGCATTTGATATTCATAATTAAGATAGAAGGTAGCATCATTTAAAATAAATGGGTATCACCAACCCAACTTAAAATATTATGCCTATTCTCATTTCTTAAAAAAAATCACTTGGCATGAGCTATTTTTGAGCAGATGAAATAGAGTATTTGATAAAACATAAGTATATCCACAATAGAAATTTTCCCCATTGATTTATTAATTATACTTAAAAATGAATCACATCCATTTAGCACTTTCCTTGTCACAGCAGACCAGTGTGTGCTGACAAATTTACTGACATAAAGTTACTGTGATCTTACATAAAGAAACAAGGATGTCAAAAATATCCTACAATTGCAAGTGATAAAATGGGGAATGTCTGGAAATGAGAATGCTATTACCAAAAATGCCTTGTCAGTTACCAGAGGAGGCTGGCAGTGTGTGGGACACAATGACCTCACTGTGATTAACTATGGCACATAAATGCTACCCGAACCAGCACTCACCTAAGAATTCACCCTCGTTTTTCCAGCAAATTACTGATGGCACATCTGACCAGAAGCAAACATTGCTTTCCTTCAGTTTGGCTAGATAATCCAGAAGAGCTGAGCTCAGACAAGGCTGGAGGAAGAGAGAGAAAAATGTTCTATCCCACCCATTCTATAGTTTCTCTGGGTAATTGGCACAGAGAGAATGCAGACCCATTTGCCAGATCTGTCTGAAATGAGCAGATTTCACCCAAATGAGAGACAGGCATTTTATAACTCTAAATAATACTGTGGCTACATTTACAGATGTTCAGAAAGATATAGTAGAACAAATAATTAATCAACATGTGTATCAAATGCCCAGTATGTTAGAGGTGTTTTGTTAAGATTTGTATGGGATTTAAAGAAAACTATTCAGTGCTTTGCCCTCAGAAACTTAAATTTTACATAGGACAAACCGGCACTTAGATTGTATCCTAGGAAAGATAACCACCAGTCAGTTTACACAGGGCTCTGCTTCCTGCACTCTTCATTGAAACTTTCACTAAAAAGATCCTTTTAAAGAAAGTGCTTTCCTGGCCAACAAGAGAGAGAACAGGGTATATAAGTTAGCTATTGCCATATAACACCTCCAGTCTCAGGAGCTTAAAACAATAATTACTCATTATTTCTCCTCAGTCTATGGGTTGACCAGGTGCGTCTGACAAGCATCTGGGGAAGTCTTAAATGATCTTTTCTGGGTTTGCTTATGAGTCTGATTGACCAGTCAGTGAAGTACTGAGTAGCCTACCCCAGCTCTACATTTTAGTCATGCTGGTTCAATTCTGTCTCATGTGGTCTGTCACCCTTCCGTCAGTTATTCCACACATTTTCCCATGGAGAAGAGGCATCCAACAGAAAGAGTATATATGAAAGGCCTGAAATTTACATTTGGCACTGGCATAGAGATACCCCTACTCCTTTCTTTTGCTGATGCAAGTCACAAGATCAGTCTAGATTTAAAGGGAAAGAGGCTCTAACTGTTGATGGCAACACCTGCAAAGAACATCGCAAAATGGGTAGAAACAGAGAAGGGTGAACAACTGGAGCTGCTATCACAATCAGAGGCTGCCCACAATCATTCATATTCTCCTTGTATGTTAGATACACTTTCTTACTCATATCAATGAAACACCTGCTCACTGAATTGTCTATTAACTTACACTAAGATCACTGTTTAAGCTGACTTTTCAAGAAGCACAACAACATCTGGCACAACTAATAAGTTGTTTTAGGAAGAACCCTGCATGCATATGGCACTGACTACTCAGAGCCCCTGAGATTGAGCTGTCAGTGAATAATATTTCCCAAGAAAAAATTAGGGAGAGAGGAATCAACACAAACCATGGCTGACAGAGCCATAGCTCTTTTTGGAAGATGATGAATAATTTATATTATGTCTATATTTACAGTCTGTCTAGTCCATGGTAGAATCAGCAGCCCCTACAGGGAGTGGCTAGGGAACTACACTATCAACAGTCTTTGAAGACCTGTCCTTTCATGTAACTTCGAACTTGGCAAATAAGAAAATTATTTAACATGGGCAGCTTCACACCAATTGAAAGACTGGGTTTCAGTCTGAGATGTGTAAATGTGGCTAGTTTAAGAAAATTCAATTTTCTGCCCAAGCATTTGACCACCCAAGGGCATGTAATGAAAAGCAATTGAACTTGTTTCTGTAGGACTGTTTACTCCCTTTGGTTGTTGGGTTTATGGACCCATTGTTCAATAGCTCTCCTTTGGATTTCAACCCATACTTGATTGGTTGCTAAGCAAAAATATAAGCAATGCCAAAACATAGTAGGTACTTGGACAAAGTAAGTGATAAAGTATAATAATTATGTAATCAATAATTAAAAGGTCAAACTGAAAAGTTAAAAGGCCAGAAACCTAAATTTTTGTTTGTGGTTATCATCCCAATACATGATTGGAAAAAATGTATACCAACAAATGGACAGCCAATTTAAATCTTCAAAGAACCACTGTGTTTCCCAATTTAGAATGCACTATAACATAGTGAACCCAACTCAACAAAATATATGCCATAAAAAAGAACTTCCACTTATTCCAGGTTTGTATGCAAATTTTTGTTAGATAAAATTGAACTTTCAGAAGCACTGCTGGGAAGATAGTTTGAGAGAACTACTATATAAGGGATGATCTGTTGGACTAGATTTTTAGTTAGTATTAATTCCAAGTCCTTGCAATTCTCTGTGTGGGAAGTAGAAGCAACAATCAACACAACTGTTATCATACAAGATAGCAATAAGCAAGATTGGTATGGTAATAAGCCTTAATGAGTCATGCCTCCTTTATCAAGACTCCTTCCCACATTGATTCTGAACTCAGCTATGGGACTCACAAATGATGTAACCAGACTTGAAGAATGCTTGTGCTACGGGGTGTATTCTCTTACAGGAACCCTATGAAAAAACCTGAGATAACCTGCTAAAGACACAAAAGGTAGTCAACAGACAGCAACAACTCTTAGGCATACAGTGAGGCCAGTTAGACCATTCAGCCCCAGGAACTGCCAGATGAATGCAGTCACATGATTAAGCTCAGAAAGAGGTATAAAAGAACTTCCCAGCAGAATGCAAAGTTACCAATCCACAGAACTGTTAGCACATAAAATGGTTATTGTTTAAAACGACTGTATTTTGATATAATTTGTAATATACGAAGTGTTTTAGTCAACTTTTTCGTTGCTGTGACCTGAAGATCTGATGAGAACAATGGAAGGAAAGTTATTTGGAGCTCACAGTTTCAGAGATCTCAGTCCATGGATGGCCAACTTCATTCTGCTGGGCCTGAGATAAGGCAGAACATCATAGCAGAAGGGCATGGCAGGGGAAAGCAGCTCAGGACATGACAGTCAGGAAGCAGAAAGACAGCTGCACTCACCAGGGACATAAATATAAACCCTAAAGGCACACCCCAGATGACCCACCTCCTCCAGCCACACCCTACCTGCCTACAGTTACCACCCAACTAACCCAATCATTTCACCTCTGAACTTTCTAGCATTGTCTTATACATGAACTTTAAGCAGACACCTCATATCTAAACCATAACTGGAACAGACAACTGATACAGAAGCAAAGTGTCACATCCTCCCTTTCTGCTTTCATGAACTGACTGTGCCTTTGTTCATATCCTATCAGTTTTCTCAGCTTCCCAAGATGGTTTGTCCATCCTCTGTTGTTTCTGTCCTTAGTGTCTTAGCTGTAGTCAAGCCAACAAGTATTTGTTGAGTACCTATTCTTTATTCAGCCTCCTATTAAGTTACAGGAGATGATATCAGCTGCACATTTACTAAAGGAACTTCTATTCTGGGCTAGCCTCTTTGTGTGAGTGTGTGCTGGACAACACATGTAGAAAAGAGTTAGGTTATATGAAAAACACAGTTGATTTTTTAAGAGGAAGTTATTGCCTAGACAGGGAACTCAGTGAGGGCATGAGTGTTGGAGAATAAGTGTGGTGAGTCTAGGAATGCATAACTATGGGGAATGGGACTGAGGGAAGGATGGGTGGAAAAATGAAAAATCTACAAAAGAAACCCATGGGAATCATTATCAACCAATTTCATGCCTTTGCTTTATGTCTCTAGCCATTACCCACCCAGATTCCTTTTCTTTATACTTCTTGCTTCCTCATTTAAGCCTATTCTAAATATTATCCAACTTCAGGTATAGATAGAAAACTTGGTAAAATACATTAATTTTTGTTGAAATCCTCACAGAGAAAAGCACAAGTCCACTGGCATCTCCCATACCGTAGTGTTTATATCATTAGCCACAAAATCTGGTTGAAAGTGCAACAAAAACAAAGTGGTGGGTGAGGATGAGCCACATGGCTGGACATGCTTTCAAAGCAGACATCTGGCCAGCCATGTCAACAAATGTGGTCCACATGGCACAGAATTGTGGAGTAGAAATGGGCCATGCAATAAGGAGAGGGGAAGGAGCCAGCGGCTCTCTTAATGCAGATGCTGCCCCCAGACACACACTGCTCTGTTTAGTTATCTTAGCTACATTACCCAATTCCAGGTGGATTCATTTGAAACTAGGCAACATGGTATCTCCATCTTGCCTCAGGAATGAAAATTGAAACTTTTTTCTTATATTCTTTACTTAACCAGGCATGCCTACCTTGCAAACATGGAAAAGGATGCAGATTCCCTGTAGAACCAGACCTACATTGGGTTCTGGACCACAATGCAATAACTTAAAATGAAGTTTTACTGAAGGGGCCACAAAATCATTTCATGCTACCAAATTTTTTAGGACTTTTATATGTCCAAGCAAGGATGACCTTAACATCAAAAAATAAATAAATAAATAAACAAACAAACAAACAAACAAACAAACAAAACGTGAAGGACATGGTCATATTGTCTCAGCACAGCACATGAGGGTCATTTAGTTCAGAAATTCTCAAATGAGAAAAGTTACAACTAAAACATAGCATCTTAGTAATCACACCTCTATTTACCATAGTAATCAAACTCTTTAGACCTTTTGTGGAAAAGTATGGAAATATTCCCAGATAATTACTTTACTATACAAGAAAAGCAAGAAGAAATTTTTACTCAAGGACATTTGTTGCATCAAACTATAAATTAATACTGCAATGAACTATATCACCATGCTGCCTTTGTGGTTGTGTATGTCTATGTGTGTGAGTGCACGTGGGCACATGTGCTAAGCCCAGGGATTGAACCTTGAATCCATGCTATTTCTAAAAACAAACTAAATGTACATCTGTTTATAAACCAAATGACTATAAAAATGACTAACTTAAAAATTCTTTCTCTTCTCCAATCCCATGTTCTATCTATCATCTGTTACCTCACTACCTCCATTATTGTAATTAAGCATATACTTTTCTAATGATATATACATGTTTTGTCTTTTATGGTTACCCAAACAATTTCTGAGTATTTTTTTTTTCATTCAATACACACAGAACTGCTGATTGGGCATTTTTCAGAGGAGAAGACTGAGGTTTGTTCCATTTCAATGATTTGGCCATGCCCATGGGGGAAGCAGAGGGCATGGGTCCCGAGTCTAGGCTAGATCAGTGCTTCTTCTCCTGCCTTGAGCTTCTACCCTGATCTCTGAGACTTTCTGCCAACATGTGATAGAACTCTTTCAGGTAACAAAACAGAACGATGTTTGCCAGTGGTGCTGTCTGCCAAGGCTTTCTTTTCATTTGCTCAGGTTCTGTTTTGTTCACTGGTTTGTCTGTTTTTTACTATTTATTTATATTTACTATATCTTTGTTCTCCACTCATTTGTAAATAAATTGTATTTGAAATGCTCAGATAGAGCAACATTTTTAAGAGAAAGACATTTGTGATGTGTCACATTTAGAATACAAAACAATGTACAATGTAAACCATGATAGAGTAATATCTTTTCCTTTCAGCATTTTGTGATTTTTCTGGAATCTGAGTAGGCCAGAAATTCTGCTGACTAAAAAAATATGTGAAAAGAATATATCCATTATCATTTTAACCGTACAGAAAATTACCAGAATAGAAACTTGAAAAATACCTTAAAGTGGAGTGTGTGATTACATACTTTATTTTTCAAAAATGTTTTTGTAAAGAAATTAATATATGAAAAAGAAAAAAATAGTATGAATTGTCCTTTACACTTAGTTCTAAAATATTATTCTTTCCACGCAACCAATAGTTTTTAAAGGTGATCCTAATATTAAGACAGGTCATTCTAAGTAAAAATGACCTGGTAACAGTAAAAGTCTAAATAAATTATTTTAAATTAGTTTAAAAGATTGAGAAAACACTTTTATAATTTTTAGAAAATTGTTCTTGTTATGGTTTGGATGTGAGGTGTCCTCCTAAACTCCTGTGTTAATGCAGGAATATTCAGAGGTGAAATTATTTAATTAATGGAGCTATAACTTAATGAGTCCATCCAAGTGTGAATGGACTGACTGGATGGCAGCTGTAGGCAGATGGAGCCTGGTTAGAGGAGGTGGGTCACTGGAAACATGCCCTGGAGGGATTTATCTTTCCTAAGACACCTTCCCCCTTTTCTCTCTCTGTTTCTTGACTCCCATGAGTTGAACAGCATTCCTTTAACACACCCTTCTGCCATGATGTTCTGTGTCACTTTGGACCCAGAGCAATGAACTCAGTCAACCATGGACTAAACTTGTGAAATCTTGAGCCAAATTAAGTTTTTCCTCCTCTAAGTTGTTCTTGTTGGGTATTTTAGTCACACAACAAAAAGCTGACATTTTAGGGAACATTGTTTATCAAACTTTTTGTTTCTCCTGCCACAGTCTATCAAGTAAATGGAATTAAACGTGTGTGCTACCACACCCAACTGCCTACCCGTTCTTAATATGGAATGAATGTATGTATTATCTAACATACTATTGTTATACTTCCCATAAAGATTCTCCAGTGCCATCAGGAGAGAGAGTCAGCCCCACCCTAATCCCTTCCTGAGCCCTATAAATGCTGGCAACAAAAGAACTACTGCACGATTTTCCCAGCACACCACTTTTAGGTATAAGGGTGATTGTCGCTGGCCAGCTAAAATAAAGGCTTCTTTTGGCTTTACATGATCGGCTTGGATGATTTTATTTTCGTTGGGTACAACACAACTATTACATGTTATACATAACATATCTCCTTGGCTTTTTTTTTAATCTTATAGGGGTATTTTAAATAATAGCAATGTTTAAATCATAAAATCAAGCTGAAGATATTAGAGTTCGTGTGTCAATATTTTTCCATGAATACTCACAACCTACATATTTTTCAAGATTCTAAATGTAACATGAAGATATATTCTTATATAAACTTGAGCTGAACTATGTCATTGAATCCCCAATTTAATGCTAATATGTAATATTCCGGTTGTACTTTATCACTTACAAAATACCAACGTGAAAGGAAGCTTTTTGAAATTTAAAATAAAAGCTGATATTTAACCCTTAATTATTGTGTTTTTCCTTTATGTTGCTTCAGAATAGATAGCAGCTAACAGAAGAAAGCAGGAAAAAATGAAATAGAATCAGAAACAGATCATAAAGAAGTGAAAGATTACTTTTTAAAGATAGAGGAATAAGAAAAGAGGTTTAATGTAAATGAGATATGTCATGATTTAACTCATATATAAGTACACAGAGGAAAAAAATGCATATAAAAATGCCACATAAATGCATTGAATATACTTTAGGATCCAGAAAGAAGCCATTTATTGCTGTGTACACTATGCAGCAAGTTAAAATTATTTCCTAAATAACAAATTTCAAGTCTTGCTGAATTATTGTGTGACTAAGGGGCAATAACTTTCACCTAATCTCTCCCTTGGCTATCTGTAAAAGCGGCTGCGTGAACTAGATCCCGGTAATCTTGGGTGCCGTTTTCAGAAAATCCAATCCTGGGAACTTTTCTATGGAAAATTGAGACAATATACATAGTTCAGGTTGGGAGGATTAATGACTTAAGTCCTAAAATCTATGCAATTACAGAAAATAATGTCATGTTAATCAAAAACTTTTGATAATGCTTCATATTATTTTCTTTTTAGTCCCTATCATCTTGAGGTAGTTAAGCCAGGTTTAGACTGATATTTTTTTCAGAACCTCTACTGCTAGAAAAGATGTCAGGTAAAAGTTTCTCACATAAAATACTGTGATTTCAATAATACTTAAATCTCCCAACAATGTCATAAGTCAGTTTTAAAACTTGCTACTTTCAGTAATTTGAACGATGAGAGGAAGATGACAAATTTGATTGATTTTTATAGTCATTCACTCATATATCTATTTAATAAGTATTTCACCTGATTTAGATATGGAGGTTTGGCCAATAGAGTCATTATTTTTCTTTTAGTATTTATGCCATTTCAAATTTGATATAATCTGTAATGGCTCTCCTGATTTGTGGTGATTTTTTCAAGTATTATAATTCTTATATAAAATTTCTTATGAAAATAAACTAGAGATTCAGGTAAGTGAAGATATATCATTAATTAATGAATTACAAATTTAATCTACATGTACAAATTTAGTCTCTCTATATTTTTTACCTACAAAGATTTCAATTATTTAACTCCATATTTGTATGTTTTTGCACTTTACAATAATACTTCTAAAAGTTGGAGAAAAAGTTAAGTTTACACTATATGTTTTATGAATAAAAGGTAAAGAAGTTAGAGTTATTTAACCTTGGGGAAAGTTTAGACTTTAGGTAACTGATCCACCTTTTAAAATACTGAATAAATGTTACAACTTTAAACTCTATGTCTAGTTCTAGTTTGAGGAAGTAAATTGTGACCAACCATACTCCCTGAGAAAACACTGTGATAGAACATAGAAGTTTAAAAGTGAATGAAACTACAGAAGAAAAAAAAAATACAGTCAAGAGTATGTTACCTTCAGAATAGCAAAGGAAATGGATGTTGATCTGCTCACTGGAACACTGGACAGATTCTAGATTCAAAATGGAAAAGTTATGGCAGGGTGGGGAGGAATTTGAATTGAAGATAAAAACAGAGACTTAATTAAATACTTCTTTATGTACCAGGCAGCCAGAAGAAGATATTGCAAGAAATCTAAAGCTATTTAAGTGAAGATAATAGTCCCCAGAGAACTGCACTTCTTCTGGAATTTGGAGAGCCCTTCACTTGCCCATAGAATTTTTTTGCCCACTCATTCTAAAGTGAAGGCTTCTAGAAAATATATCTTACCTCATTCCCTTCACATGTTATTGTCAGTTATGGGAGACACTTAAGGAGAAAACTGTCTTACATATACCACAATGGAAGACATACACACCATTCTGTATATGGTATTTTAAAATAAAAGTAGGCTAAAGAAGATATATAATGAGAATCAGTTGCATAGAAGAAGAAGACTAAGAGGATCAGGAAGCATCCACCAAGATAATTTAAGGAATAAAAGAACACTTTAAAATCTAATAAATATTCAAGGAGGTTTGAAAAACTGTCATATTCATAAAACAAGAATGGTTTATAATTTTAAAAAGGTTCAGAGAACAAGATAGAGCTATCAGAAATGAAAACTAATTAGATAAATTTAAAAATTCAGTAAAAGTCAAGGATATTACAGAATGTAGAGGCAAAGAGGGAAAATTATTAAGAAATTATATACTTACATATGTCATATATGTAATTGCAATAGATTTAGTAATTGTGAGTCTTAGAATAGAGAAAGTAAAGAATTATCAAAGAAATAAAAAAGAGACTTTCTCATACCATACAGTGTCACATCTGCAGTTCGAGTTTGTTTACTAAGCATTCATCACATTGAATAATTAAAGGTCCACCTCTAAACACAGTTTGAAGAAATTTGAACACCCAATGAAGAAAGAGAAAAATGTTAAATTCTTTCAGAGGTAGTAAGTACAAAAGAAGAAAAATCACATAAGCATCAAGCTTTCCATCAGTGACACTAGAGACTAGAAGTTAATGATCAATGTCTTTAAAAGTCCAAAGGAAATTATTTTCATCCTAGAATTTCATACCCAACTAAGCTATCAATCAAAGGAGTAAAATTATAAACATTTTGCATAAATTCGTGGGCTCAGAAACCCTCTGATCTTTCTTAGAAAGTTAACTGAACATATTCCAGTAAATTAAGGAAGTAAACTACAGATCAATTCCAGGAAAGTAAACCAGTTCTGTGAAATGGCAGTGCTGCCGGCACTCGAAAGGAAGCATGCCAGAATAGGAGGAGAAAGGATGAGTTTCACAAAATGTAAAGCAAAGTTCTAGGACAAAAATTAAGAAAAAAAACATCTAAAATGTGGCCATTAAGGAATATAAGAGAAGAAAGTCCATCTGATCTTGATGCCAGCAGCATTTTTCTACTGGTTTGTGACATTGGACCTGAAGAGATATAAATATAAACTTAGGGAACTGCCCCAGGATGCAATAAGATTTACTTAGTCACATTAACATATATATAATTACTTCATGCATGTATATATGCAATTATTGGGTTTAGAATTTTAGATTAACACAGAAGGACCTAGAATTTTTGGGCTATGATTTGGCTAAAATGTAAACGTTACCAACCCTGAAAAATGTATTAGTAAAATTGCAACTGACAGAATGAAGACGATGACAGGTAGTGGTAAAATTGCTCTCATCTCTCAGTTTGAGGAGTGAGGAAATATTGTCAAGCATTCATGAAACAAGAAACAGAATGTAAATGTATTTTTTAAATTATAAGCCCAATCAATAAAAGGACATAAGTAAATAATAATATATAATGAATAGATAATTGACAAATACTTGGAACAGAAATAGGAGAAGTGAAATGCTACAGGCTCAAAGTGGAATTTCAACACAGGAGGTGTTCAATGAATGATGTCCCCCAAGTCGATAATTCCAGAAATAAAGAAATATCACACATGAAGATTATGAAAAAAAATTTTTTGAAAGATAATGGTTGACTACATGTGTGCACTTAGTCTGGAGATGTCTGTGAATGTTGCTTTGACTCATATGCCCTCCAACAATTCAACTATTTGTTAAATATGCAAATCATTTTGGTAAAATTCTTCCTTTCAAAATTAAATGAATAATTTTAAGTCATCGAAATTTTGCTTAGACATCGTTATAGTTTAGATGTGAGATGTCCCCCAGAAGCTCAATTCCAGAAAGTTTAGAGGAGAAATGATTGGGTTAGAAAAGTCTTAACCCAATCAATGAATTAATCCCCTGATAGGGATTAACTGAGTGGTAATTAAATGTGGGTCGGGTGTGGCTGGAGGAGGTGGGTCACTGGGGGCGTGCCTTGGGGGTATATATTTTGTATCCGGCAAGTGGAATCTCTCTCTCTGCCTCCACCATGCGCTTCTGCCATGATGTTCTGCCTCACCTCAAGTCCCAAGGAATCGAGCTGGCTGTCTATGGACTGAGACCTCTGAAACCATGGGACCCCCCAGTAAACTCGTCCTTCTCTACAATTGCTCTTTTCAAGTGTTTTAGTCACAGCAGTGAAAAAAAAAACTGACTAAAACAGACATTTTTAAATATTAAGACAGTATAATTCTGGAATGGTTCATCTATGAAAGAAAATGATCATCAGTACTATTTCCTAAGCACCTACTATTTAAAAACTGTGAATAATTGCACATTTACTTGAACACATATTATGTAAAAGAGAATCAATGCATAAAGTGTCTTAGATATTATTGCTGAGGAATAAAGGCATTAGATATTTCATATAAACATTTAAGATGTAAAAATGAGTTGATTTAAAGACGGTTATTAAATAAATACTATTATAGGCAGCATATAGCTCTGGAAGATGCTAAGTTTTTTATATACCTAATTTCTGAAGATCACAACAAGGTAAGAGTTGTAATACTCAGTTCACACATGTGGAAACTGAGCTTCACATAATTTAAGAACTGGTCCAAGGCAACAAAATGGTAAAGCCAAATCTACTCCAAAGCCTAAAAAGTTTTTAAAAACCAAATGAGAAAAGTTGTGTTGGATGGTCCCTCAAGGTCTATTTCAAGTTTGACATTCTCTGATTCCACAAGCAGAATGAAACTAAAATCTACGCAAATCTCTACGTCAGTCTAAAAGTCAGACACACAAAAGAATATGAGTGACTAGGCAGGGTTTCACTTGCAGGGGTTGAGGGTAAAGGGCAAAATTTCACTGTCTAGCACAGGTGCTGAGGTTGACACTTGCAGGCCCTTCTGACATCTGGTGCGTCTGCGTCACATTTATATATACTTCACTGGGTTAATGTTTTCTCAGTCCTACAACATTTCTGTATGCAAAAAATATCACACTGTTATAGGATAACAGTAAATCAAACAAACAAAAAAAAGGTCCCTTTATCAAAGCTTAGTTTATGTTTATTTTAAGAGTGTTCAAAAATCCACTCCATGTGGTTAGGTTTTACAGCTCATGAAAACAAGCTCCAAATTCACAGATATTTCATAACATTCCTATCAGCATATAAGAGCTTCTTTCACAGCTGGCACAGAGTGTCCTTTCTTCTGTCTCTTCTAAATCGGTGGGAAGCTCCTTAGATCTCCTTTTGCGAACATTTTCTCTCCTGGCAGTGGGGAATCACAAAGGGGATGCTATTGATCTGGTGCTGAAGTGAAAATTTCCACACGACGAGATAGCTGACATAAGTACAAGTTCAGGCAGGAAACCAAAGGTTTTATTAATTATTGCTGGTTGTGTCCTTATTTAAAAAGAAAATTCAGGCTGGTAGGAAAAATATGGAATATGAGTGTAAGAGAGAGAGAGAGAAGAAAGAGAGAGAGAGAGAAAGGAGAGAGGGATCCGGCACAAGAGATGGGAATGAATGCCATCCTGTGGACACCCCACCAGCACTCACCAGAGGAAATCAAGTTGCCGCCAGTTTGGCTGGGGTTCAGCGCCATCTGCATAGTATTTAAAAGTGAGAGCCAAACTCTGAGCTATTTTATTGGAGTTAGTAAGGAAGCTCTCCAATCTATATCTGAAACGCAACGGTTCCAGCTTCTGAGCATCACTAAAAAGAGCTTATGGAGGTCAAGGAACTTAAAAACAGCATGAGGAGCCGCTTTGCAGTCCATCTAAAGTGAGGAAGCAGTAGCCTGCCCATTTGCAAAGACCACTCAGTCTCTAAAGGATAGTGGGAAAATCCTGAGGTAGTTCTTGGGGTGAAAAGTATGAGTTAGAGGATAATAATAGTATTGATCAATTAAATATGCAAAGTACTTTTGTTTTAAGTATTTTTGTTTTTATGATCATTAATTCATTCAATCCCCATTGCACTCTCATGTAATGATTATTATTTTCCATACTTTGCAGATGAGGAAATTTTCAGGATGAGTTCCCTTTTTAGGAATTCTTGTCCTAATGTGATTTTTAATTTTTATTCCTTCAGAATCCAATACTTTGTTTTGTTCTCAAGTGACTCAGAAGCATGCAATTGTGATTCTGGGTTTCCTTCAATAGCCATGAAACATGTAAGAAAACAGATTTTGATAAGTTAATGAGACTTATTCAGAAGCAAAATTAATAGTAATAACAGCTAACATTTATTGAATGCTTTCTTTTGCCAACCTCTGTTTTTCATATAATAAGTTAATTGATCCCTGCAACATCTGGAAGGTAAGTGTTCCATGACCCTCAATCACAAATAAATAAACTAAGTCACAAAGTATTGGGTGGCCTGCTGGATGGAGACCTGGAAGCTAACAGAGAGCTGAGGCAAAACTGAACCCAAGGCAACTGGCTTGAGTCTGCTATTCTGGTATTTTAAGCTTTGCTACACCCAAAATTTAGTGACTAAAACCAAATATAATTATTATTTCTCTCAATTCTGGGAGAACTGTTCTGTGAGGGCGAGGTGAGTTGTCTCACTTGGGATCTCTCAAACAGTTCTAATCAGTTGGCATCTGGGACAGGAATTAAATGAGGATGTTCTAGGCTAAATATCTAAAATGACTCTTTACTCAAATTCAGCACCTTATCAAAGACGGCTGGGGGCTGGCATGTGCTCTCTCTCTGTCTCTGTCTCTTTCTCTCTCTGCCTCCACAGAGCCTGTCAGTATAGGAAGCATGGGCTTCATCACAGTGTCACAGTCTCAAAGTGGAACCTTTCTTACACAGCACTTACTTGGTTTCTGCCAGAATGAGCAATCCAAAGGACCCAAGAAAAAGGTTGAAAGTTTCTATTCAGCTAAACCAGGAGTTCTTGCAGCATCAATTCCACTACATTCTATTGCTTTAAAACAAAAACAAAAACAGGGCCAATGTGGATTCAAGAGGAGGGCATTCCAAGACTATAAATACTGGGAAGTCTGGTTCAATGGGTGACGCCATGGAAAGCCAACCCCAGGCTCTTAGCCACATTAATTTGCATCTTATACTATGAACTGCAGAGCTAGAGTTTTGAGTCCAGTCTGATGAAGGTAAAACGATGCTGCCGAAAATAAGTTCATAGAAAATCCTTTCCAAAATAATTATCTTTTTCTACTCCAGAATCTGCAGAGGTGGCACTAGACTCAAGCTGATGATATCAGTGAGAGGAATTCCAAAAACGTCTAAAATGACTCTAAGCCTCATTAGGTAAGATAAAAAATTAGCATTTTTCTTATTCCTGCACTCTTTGGAACAAAGTTTAAAGTCTCCCTAGAATGTAGGCACTTTCCTGATTGAGTTCTTTTCCTGGTTCTGCTGCTAATTGGCCTTGACCAGTCACAACTTCTCAACAACAGTTTTCTCTTTCCTTAAAAGGTGATTATAGGGGCTGAGTTGTGGCTCAGTGGTAGAGTGCTTGCCTAGTACGGGTGAGGCACTGGGTTCGATCCTCAGCATATATATATATATATATATATATATATATATAAAATAAAGTTATTGCGTCCACCATCAACTAAATTTTTTTTTAAATGCAATTATAAGTATACTCCATCTTGGCACTGATGTGATGATCGACTGGGATTGTGCATGAAGGTGCTTCGAAAACTAAGAAGCAAAGCACTTCTCACTAGTGGATTTTATTATGGGATTATTGGTTTGATGAATGTCTCCTCTACCGGTCTGTAAGCTCCATGATATCAGGGACTCTTTGTATACTGAGCATCCTCATTGTCTGGAACAGGGCTGAGCCCATAGTTAAGGAGACCACATGCTTTATCATCTAAGTAGGAACACTACTAAGTGTGAGAGGGAACATTTTTAATAATTATGCAATAGGGCAAAAGGCATAAATCAGATGTGTATTATCCTATCCTAGAAGATACTCAATGAATAATTGTTAAATATAAATATTATTATATTGTTTTGCTGTGTTATTGACTTTTGTCCCTTTCTTATTATGAATTTCTTATCATTCTCTCATCTCCCATCCTTCTCTCACTCTCATTTAATTTCAATTTTATTTCCAAAGTCAAAGCTCAAATTTGATTCCATATCTAACAATAACCTGACTTTTTCACCAATAGATTTTCACTACTCTGAATGTCAAGCAACCTCCCAGAAATTAGATTGACATTTTATTATTTCCAAGTGTGATTATTTAGTGCCTACAATCTAGCAGGCTCCATCTTAGCTGGGAGAGGCAGCAGTGACCAAGATGAGCAAAACTCACGCCTTCAGAGAACTTCCTTTCTTGTGAAGGAAGGCAGACAATGCACGCACATTATATATGGCAATCTTATGGCAATCTCAGATTGCTAGTCAGAAGATTTGGTAGTCAGCAATGGAGAGATTAGAAAGGCAGTTTTCAGAAAGGGGACATTTTAAGCTAAAATAGGAATGCATGAAAGATCCAGGCACAGGAAGGGCTGGGGAAAGTGCTCAAAGCAAAGAGAACAGTAAATACAAAAGCCTGAGGGAGAAAAAGCCAGGCAGGGGATGGAGGTGCAGAGAGATTGTGTGGCCAGAGCCTAGGAAAAAAAGAGTGCAGTTGTGGTTGAGGACACAGGTTTTGAAGTCACATTGACCTTCTATGTTGACTCTTCTTATGCCAGTGGGGCATTACCTGAGCAAGTTATTTCCATCATTTGGGACAACTTTTCCAAGATTGATGTGAGGATCAGACAAGGTAAATACATCTGAAGGATACTACACTTAGTAGATATCATGCAAATGAGGAATGCTAAGGAATGGCAAAATTGCTTTGGTTCAATAAATGGTTTTAAAAAGAGCCATATTTGTAACCTACTAGCCCAAGGACTAGACACAAAAAATTAAAACTAATATTGTGAGGATTTTGTTTTGTTTTCTTTTTCATTTTCCCTGATGGCCACTGAAAATTAACAAATGTGGTCAATCTGAATATAGGTGAGCAGGATATAGACAGGGATAAGCCAGTTATCATTTCCAGAAACTCCTCTGGCTCCCCAGACCTGGTGGCCTTTACCTGTGTCCTAATCTGCTGGTCTCAGAGTCATTTACACATCACATTTAATTCTTCATCACATCTAACCAATACTCAGGCACCAGGCTCCCTATCCTCTTTTCAACCCTCACCACATCCTACTCTGTCACTTTCATAGAATGAAACACTGCTGTTTCCAAAGAAACCTCGAGCTAGTCAGTCCATGCTGAAAAGGATTAAGCTTTCTAGTTAGACCTTGGCCTTTTTGTGCTTGTCCTGAGCTGCACCTGTTGTGCAGGTGCCAATCCAGCCGCTCTCCACTCAAATGGACAGCATATAAAGTCCTTTATGCAGCTCTGCAGGTGCATTAATTATAGACTACCTGGATGCATCTAGAACACTTGGCAGTAACAAGACTGCAGTTAATGTTCTGTTAAACAATGTCTCCAATGGTGTGTATTGTGAGAATTATAAGAGACAGTCAGATAATGGTTTAGCATAATCCAGGAGTCAATGGATCACCTCAATTGCATCTCCTGCTCAATTTCGTTGCAAAATAAATCTTTTTCTTTATAATAATCCTCAAAATTGATAGTAGGTATCATCATTGGAAAAAGGCATGAGAGAATTATATTGACTGCCATGAAAATGATTTCTAGTCAGCGAAATTCATTAGCATTACAGAAATGTTGGCTCTTATATGAATGTGCCCTAGTTCTTCTCAGAAGCCAGGAATCCCAAAGGCATTTTCTTACTTTTGATTTCAAATGTGGAAATACTCAGTACTGTCAAAGATTGCATTTTTTAAAAAGGTGAATCTGAGTAGTGATATTTCACCAAATGCAAAGAAACCAAAGCAATTTGAATGACCTGTGATGAAAATTAAAAAGCGCTCATGTGGAAGAATCAGCATGTGGATCTCTCATTTGAAAAAGAATAAAGGTAATTAAATCATTCTTTTTTTTTAGTTAGTCCAAGGAAAACCCACTAAGATGAAACCAGTTTGCCAGCTCATTAGGTAAAGTACATAAAGGCAGTAAGAATCATCTTAGTTCCCTTGAAGCTCAGGGAGCTTCAGGGAATGGATCAACCAATAGAGAAAGATTAGTCAGATACATGTCCCCCTACCCAGAGAGAAGAGCATATGTACCCAGGGGATAGTCTATTCCCCTGGTCTTACTTTTGTTTAGCTAGGAATGTGTTCTTGACAGCCATCTTTGATTCTCAGTGGAAGATGAAGGTGATGGCAGGGACTAGAAGTTTTCTTATTAGAAGAAAAAGAAGCAAGGAATCACATTGTTGGAATTCGCCAGTTCCAGAGAAAAGCAAGGTTTCAATTACTCAGTTTCATCCATTTTGTAATAACAATGAAGAGAGATAAAGAAAGGATCTACAAAGGAAAGTTACTTACAGCAACATTCAGTTCCCTCATTGGGCCATTAGTGACAGTGAAAACAGCCATATTGGGTATAAAAAGGGATAAAGCAGAGAAAACAAGAAAAGAATTCTTTGTGAAACAACCAGACATAGCCCAACAGTCAAATTTAATATAGTTAACTGAAGCCTCTGCTTTTGGAGATATTGCTCCTCTTCTTTGTAGATAACTCAATTCCATTTAGATCAATACATTTGTACTGAACCCTATTAAGTGCATGAGATATAAAGCTAAATAAAAGAACAATCCTACCTTCCAGAAACTCAGAGTGTGGTGTGAAAGAAAGACTCATAAGCAAGTGAGTACAACACAAGTTGGACTGAGACCAGCTCTAGTGTAGACTTACAAAGTGAGATGACAGGAGCAGAGCTTCAACAGGCAGAATGTGAGGGAAAGCATCGGAAGCAACTGCGACAACGTGAGTACAGGCAAAGCATGCGACACTAGTGAAGAGAGTAAATTCAAGGGGATGGAAATGATCTGTTCGTGGTGCATGGTGGAATTTGGTTGGCGAGGAGACTGAAGAGCTGATGTGTGCTCTCCATTCATCAGAACACAGGGCTCCAGCGGGGATCCTGCCTTTAGCTTGCATTCTTTAAATTACAGGTGTTCTAATTCATGTTATCAGGAGATTCTTGAATCAGTTCCTCTCTTCCTGTTCAATCTGCCTAATTAGATAATAAATCCTTCAGGAAAGATATCATGTCTTTGATTCTTTTTGTATACTCTAAACAAAAGAAAGCATTATACACCAAAGGCAGGCTCCACTGCCCAGTCATTCTCGGTTGTGCTGGGCCTATTGCTCCACTGCTCACGGTTTTAAGGCAGTTTCCTTCACAAGTTAAGACTCCAGTAGAGAAGACAAAGATGGTGAGGAAGTATTGCTACTTACTAAAATCAGAGCAAGAAAGAGATATCTAAGTTTGCTAAATAGAATGAGGCCTGGAAGTTTATAATGTTCATGATTACCTGAAAAACAGGAAAAATCATAAAATGCTACAAAACAACTATTGCCTATTCTAACAACCAACACAAGCTAGAAACAATAGATTATGAAAGTCCAATTTCAAGATCTACTAAAATCATCAGGCTGAGACATTTTATTCTTTTTTTATCTCCTCCCATAACAATATTTCACAGTTCAAGTTTTGTCATCACTTGTCCTTTTTACAATCTTTTTCACAATTTTAAAGAATGTAACATGCATTTTGTGGAAGAAAAAAAAAAAAAAACAGGATAGCACCAGATTTACTGTGACCTTTTTAAGGTTCCAAATTTAGTTAGTTAGCCATTTCTATCCTTCTAGCTTTTCAGAAGCTCATGTGTTAGAACTAAAAATGGCAAACCTCTCCAAATTACCAGCATTTAAAAGGTTAAACAGTTTATTTTTATCCCACTAGCAGAGAATTAAAGCTCTACTGCATCCAGGCTCACTGTGACAAAGATCACAACAAGTATCTAGAAATTATCTGCTTTTAACCCTTTCCATTCACAATGCTCAGATCTCACTCTGGAGCTTTTCTTTGCAAATTTTGCAAGCTGCTAGACGGTGGCTGTCAGAGTTCATTAGCTAAAGTCATGAGGCACCAGGATACTACCTTTCTACCTCAGAGTTGATCATCTTGGTCCATAGGAGGACAGACTGCAGAATTCAAATTCCTTAGGAATGAAATTACCACTGCCAACAAGTGGACTCCTCTCTAGATTTCTCAGGGCATCTGAATTTCTTCTTCAGAGTCGTTTTCCCTCAAAGGAAAATTTTGATTCAGGTTGATAGATTCCTTCTCTGTGGCTGGAAATAACTATTTTCAACGATGTTGAGTGAAGTAAGAACCAGACTCATTTACTTTTTATATAAAGAGACATAATGGTATAAAAAGACAGTCAGGAACTTCAGAGGTAATGCTTTACTATTTACAAGGGGTCTTGTTTCTTTCTCTTTCTCTCTTTCACTCCTTCTCTGAAGATTAATTCTAACAATGACTTTTCTGAATTCCCCGTTGGGAGCATACATGCAAAAAGTGACTATCCCAACAGTAGATGGCAAAGGCTTTGTCTTGTCACCTATGAATTCAGCTTACATGAGCCTTCTCATTAAAAAGAAATGGGGTCACTGAGAGACAAGGCTCTGCAGAGGAAGGGAAATATCCAAATACTTAACAGCTTTGTTTCTTTATTCCCTGCCACCGGAGTACTCTCAATTTTCTGCCAAAATAGCCAAGGCTTGTCTTTTCTTTACCCATTTCAAAACCTGCTTTGAGAGCACATAAATGGCTGGCATAATTTCCAAGTATGAGCAAAGTGAACTACCCACTCTCACAAAACAAAGAAAACCTGCTGGGCTGCTAAGAAATGAAAGAATTAAACCCACAGTTTTTTGTTTCTGATTGGAGAATGCAAGGTTTGGCCTTTGGAGGCACGGTTTAGGCTTTTGTGACCCACACTCTGAGAGCCAACCTAGAAATATAGGTAGGAGGTGTGGTAAAAATACAGGTATTAGATGGAGAAATCTGATACTTATGCAAAACCAATTCTCTCTGGGGTCTTAAAACTACCTCCAGTCTCAAAAAGTGAAAATGTGAGTGTGATAATAATGTGTTCCAGTCCTTGAATGGATCAGTCATTCAAAACAACTGCTAGCTTAGGTTTTAAAAATGCACTTGCTCTCTTCAAGGAACTTTTTTTACATACTATAAAGGTTCTCCTTTTTGCCAACTTCAGAGCACAGGGATGATGAGAATACAGGGAAGTCAAATCTTATGAGGAGTGAAGTTCTAAACTCAGCACATAACGTGAAAATTACAGTCAAAATGACCCCGAAACATCTATCAAATTATCCCTAGGGTATACATATTTCTGTGTATACAATATCATATAGCAATTTTCATGCTAAATGGTAGGAACTTGAATGCTGGATTAATGGAAGGAATAAAAGGGAACTTCATGTATCTCTCGGGCATTCTCGAAGAGATAGACATTAAAAATCTCCCTTTTGCTTGCTTGGCCTACTTCAGACCTTATTAATGTTTAGGCTCCACAGCTCTGATACATGTTAATAGATTGTGTGTGAGAAATAAACCAAGTTAGCTGACAAATCATACCTCAAAGCATGTGTGTGCAATTGTGATGAGACTCTCCTGTGATCAATGGATTTTATAATCCTAATAATTGTGTAAGACATATTCAAATCTCTTAGTTTATCTGAATATTAATAGGTAGCAGGGACAGGTGTGAGCACTCAAAAATGCAGAGGAGAGGAGATGACCTGGAGGCCAAGTCTCTGGTTTTTAAGGTGACTTTGCCCAGTAGGGGCAGAACTAGAAATTCAAAACAGATTTTCTTATTCCCAGTTCCATTCCTCTTTCTGAAGGCCCTGCTGTTCAGAAGAAAGCAGACGACACAGAAACTCAGTGTACCTTCACTGGGGGACCACAGGGTGTGAAAAACATGGCAAGAAACGGAAGAAAAGAAAAGCACAGTCTGTGTGGTCACCACTTTAAGATCCACCTGACAAAGGGGAACAAGACTGTAAAAAAAAAAACAACATTGTGGACAATTTCTGAAGATTCTAGGGGAAAAAAGGAAATAAAATCCTAGTAATCCTAGTAATCAGTTACCTAGAGAGTCTAGTAGGTAAGGATGATAACAATAAAAATACAAAATAATGTCAGGTAGTACTAAGAAAGATAAAGAGAATATTTTGAAAGCAACCAGAGGAAAAATGACAGATGACACACCATGGAACAATGACAGGTATTTCCACTAACTTCTCATCTGAAAAAGGGAAATTTGGAAGAAAATGTAACAACATCTCCAAGTGCTAACAGAAAGCAAATGTCATTTCAGAATTCTATGTCATGAAAATATTCTTCAAAATGAGGATATGAAACTTTTTCAGATAAAAGAAAGCTGAGAGAATTCTCTGCTAGGAGATCTACCTTGCAAGAAATTCTTCCAGCCTGGGAAGGAGGACTCCAGTCATGAACAAACCAATCGAATGGAATGGGGAGCACCGACAACAGTAATTAAGGCATACATTACATTGCTTTTCATTTTCCTCTGACAATTTTCTTAAATGACAATGGACTTTTTGAATAAAACTGTGATGATAAAATTGGTTTTAAAATATCGCTATCTTAACTAGAGAGAAAGATACAGATGTTCTATGTCTTGATCTAAGTAGGATTAAAAAGTATATGTGTATATTCATCCAATTTATGTAAGTTATACACCATTTGCTGCATGTAACTCTACTTTAATAAAGGACTATTAGATTAAAAAATAATTGTCACAGAGAGGTTTAAAGTCAAGTGTCAGAAAAAGATATAACAAATATACTAATTTGAAAGGGAGTGTAGTTACATTTATGTTAGTCTAAATAGTCTTTAAAGAAAAAGTCATTATAGACAAAAAGTTGTATTCTATAATAATAAAATTTTTAACACATTAAGAAGATTTTAAAATGTAGCCTCAAAATATAAATAAAAATTGACAGAACAACAAAGGAAAAATAGAAAACTCTACTTTCTTAATAGAGCATTTCAACACACCTTTTTCAAGAACTGATAGATCAAAAAAAATCAGCATGATTATATAAGATTTGAAAAGTAATAACTTTGATTTAGAGAACAGATCTTTAAAAACATACTTATGAACAACTCTCAGTACAAAAAAAAAAAAAAAAATAAAAAAAAAACAATCCAAAGTGAGAGTTTTGCTATCAATCAAAGCAGAGAAATGATATAGCTGTTGAAAAAGAATATGGAGTTAATAGAGGTTTTTTTGTTTTTGCTTTTGAATTTTATTTTAGCAGTTCTTAGTTATACATGACAGTAGAATTCATTATGATAAAATTGTACAAGTACAGGATATATCTTATTCTAATTAGGACTCCATTCTTGTGGGTGGGTACAATGGTGGAGTTCACAGAGGCATTTTCATATATACACATAGGAAAATTATGTTAGATTTATTCTACTGTCTTTTCTATTCCTATCCCCTCCCTTCTTTTCATTCCCCTTTGTTTAATCCAATGAACTTCTCCCCCACCCCCATTATTGTGGTTTAGCTTCCAAATATAAGGGAAAACATTTGACCTTTGGTTTTTGGGGGGATTGGCTTATTTCACTTAGCATGGTATTCTCCAGATCCATCTATTTACTGGCAAATGTCATAAAGTCATTCTTCTTTATGACTGGGTAATACTCCATTGTGTACATGTACCACAATTTCTTTATCCATTTATCTGTTGATGGGCATCTGGGTTGCTTCCATAGATTGTGAATTAAAGTCTTATAAACATTGATGTGGTTGTGTCACTGTAGGATGGGAATTTTTAATCCTTTGACTATATGCCAAGGAGTGGGATAACTAGGTCAAATGAGGGTTCCATTCTTGGTTTTTTGAGGAATCTCCATATTACTTTCCAGAGTAGTTACACCAATTTACAGTCCCACCAATGATGTATAAGCGTTCCCTTTTCCTCACATCCTTGCCAACATTTGTTGTTCTTGTTTTGGCTTTAAGATAGGGATTATAAAAGTGTGTTTCTGTCATGATGGGGGAGATCCTCAGGGTGCAGGGGGGAATCATGATGCTGGTAGAGGGAGGAGGGTATAAATGAAGAGAAGTGTCCTTTGGAAAGTGAGATGGGATAGACTCCAGTGCACACATGGTGAGGCCTCCCTGCCATTCATCCCTGTAAAGGGAAAGAAGTCAGAGTCTGCAGGAGAACATAAAGGTTGATGGGCAACTTTGGAGGTGACAAGATTAGAAGTTATCCCTTGATGGCTCAGTAAAATAAGCAGCAGGGCAATCCACTTAGAGTGAAGAGTAGTTAGGGGATGCTGGAGGTTCGAAGAGAAAGGACAAAGTGTGTGGTCCTTGTCCTGGAGAATAGGATAACAACTTGACTAGGGAAAGACAGTGAGATAGTTGGCAGGCAACTCTAAAGCGTCTCTTGAGTTTTCCCTCATAAATTCAGAGGGAGTCCAGTTGGCCAGCCCTCTGCTTCTTTCCCTGGCCATCACAAATCATTCTGCTGCATTATGAAGCATGCAGTGACCTGGATGTATACCCAAGGAAGGAGATTTCGTCAAGAGAGGAAGGAGGAGAAATAAACCAGCAAAAATGGACAGAGGAGATCACAAAGATGGAAAACAGAGTCTAAGTTGGGTAAGAGAAATGCAAGACCTGGGAAGGAGACCAAAAGTGCAAAGGCAATTAGATCAAATGTGATCTGAAAATAGGAGCCATCACTCCATTTCAGAAATCTCACAGAGATTTTTCAGTTTTATAAGGTCATGAAAATAAGAATTCCAACTTATTTTCACTATATCTCAAGAAACAAGGGTATAACACTTGACATCTAAAAATGAAGGTGCTAAGCCATGTTATGCATTTTATCTAATTTGATTCCTGTAACAATTAATCAAATAGACTTAAAATCCTTGGGAGCAGCAACTTTAGTTTAACTTGATCGTGGCCATATTCTTGGCTCTTAGCAAAGTCCCTGTCTCACAAAACATGCTCAGTAAGTGTGTTTGATATGCTATTTCATCCCCAATTTAGATAGTAAAAAATAAAAGTCACATGGTTTCAGATCTGTCCCAAGGTCCAAGAGGCACAAATAAGCAGAGCCAGTCTAGTATTCAGGCCTCTGACTCCTAAATCAGCTGACTTGCCACTGTCCTGAGATACTTTGGGTGAACACAAGAGGAGTGCAGGAGATTGTGAATTGTAGTAAGGAAGCCAGCTACCCTCCTTTGCCATCCCCATGTTCTTATGCCACTGAGCTAAAGGGAAGCATGGGGCCTATGAATGATTGGGGTAGACTGGAAGGGGAAAACAGCATGTGATACAATGTAGCCTTCAAAGAGCAGCAGCTCTCTTTCTAATTATGATCCACTTATTAGATATATGCATAGCATATAAGATATATCATTTCAAAGACATACCCTTTGTAACATACATATCTATATTATATCAAAACCCAGCACAAGCCTTGATACCCACACATGCAGACACACACATGGGCACACGATGAGAAAAGTTTTATGAAGCAATACATACCCTGACTTTTAGCTATTTACTCTTACTGAAGAGATAAACTCTGATATTTTCTATGCCATTATTTCCATTTTAAACTATGTTCTTCTAAAAATGCTAGTAGTAACCCAACTTGTGTGATTTCACAACCTTAGCAGGTAGCAATCTAGTATTTGAAAAATCCAACCCAAAATGACTTAAGTCCTTGTCACTCTTTCCCCTTTCCTGCTTCCCAAGTTGAAGGAATGACCTCAACAGTTTTTGCACCCTATAAGATAGTTTATCATCATCATCATCATGCAGTCATCCTACAGTTATCAAATGCTTTCTACTCTCATGAATTCTGGCTTCTTTTTTCTTTCCTATGCAACACCCCCAGTCTTGTAGGCAGAGAAGTGCATTTATCCACATTTTATGAAGTATGCCAATAATCTATAGGCCAATCTGAGTGTTAAAGACATTAAATACCTTGAGTAAGGTCATACAGTCAACTAGCAGTAGATTTATAACTACTAACTGGTTGCTCTACCTCCAAATCAGTGCTCTTTTAACTGTGTCTCTATTAACAAAAGAAATTGTGGGATAAGAACACTGAATTTACTACCTTTCTGGGACACCTGGATAAAAGGGTAGAGTAACAAAGAAAAACAGAATCCTGGTTGGAAGTTGAAGGAGTGGGGAGAGGCATATGAAGGAAAAGTAAATGCTAATATTAGTCCCATGGACAAAGGAATTGCCCTGATATACTTGTGTATGTATGCATGCAAAGTAGGAGAGAGTAGTACCAAGATCATTTAAAACAATAAATGCTTATCCATACTTGTCACCTAATTTATATGCGACTAGCCTACAGCCTTAGAACTGATCTCTTTGTACTAATTGTCAAGTTAATAGTGATTTTCAACAATAAAACATGACAAAGAAACAGGCTATTCAAAAAAATCTTAACTTTTTTTTTTTTTTTTTAAATCATGCCTTATTCTCCTTGGCATCCTGAGAAATATTCCCTCAGGAAATTAAAAATCATCCACCATTGTCTGCCTACCTTGCCACCATGTTACAATAACAGAGACAAGGAAGAGAGGAAGACAAAGGTTTCCCTGTTTTTAGAGACAAATTTATTACCTGTAAGAACATAAAGTATCTCCTGTATTCATATACACCTTCCAGATCCTAGGTAAAATAGATGGTGATAACAAAATAAGCCTCAAATGAGTTTGAATAATAGTAGAAAGTGAACCACCGCTGGTTCCAGAAAGAGAACAAAGAGAAGCACACATGTATTTTCTTTGTACCACTTTCTAATGTTACTGGAAAAGCTGCACACAACAGTGAAAGATCGTAGGAACTTCTTGCGTTGCCAACCTTGGCAAAGCAGCTTTTCTTTAGGGTTTATGAAATATAAAGTTGGACTACTTCTATAAGGAATAAGCATCTGTGGAAATGCGTAATACCAATCAAAAGGTTGTTTCCAGGCAAAATGTTAAAAGTGTTCATCAGGAGCCAATGGATAGGTCAGAACTTGGGAACTACCTAAAAAGAATCTGGAATTAGCAACTTGAGGAAACACTTGCAAGGTGATTTAAGGACAACCCTTTGGAATTGATTTTAAACAATGAAAAACGAGTTTAGCGTCTCCATATGGATAACCAAAGATTTAATTGGAAAAGCACTTAACATTGTCTGCTACATTATAGGCGTTCTTTTGTTACACAGTGTTTTTATTATTTTTAACTACTCTCTTTGTATAATCTTGCCCTGTGTTTACCCTACAATTCCCTTTTGTTTCCTTGTCAACACACTGACTACAGACAAGAGCATTCTATTATTTTAGCTTATTCAGTGGCTTTTAGATTGTTCATTAAGAAGATCACATCACATCTCAACACAGATGTTGGCAACATGTCTTGCCTGAAATAAACAAACAGATTTCATTTCTTCACTACAGAGTTCAGCTAATTTATTTTACCAGCGAATACAAATGTCCTTTAAAAATTCTGAAAGTTTTGAAATAAAAGATACATAAGTATGCTAGTTTTTAATGTCTTCTTTTAAGATTAGAAAAGGGACATGAATATCCACATTACTATTTATATATACAAGCCAGATTTTTAAAATTAGGGAACTCTCTTGCATTTCACTTTCAATCACCAGTTCCCACCATGAAAACTGTCACAGCAAGTAGAAACCTTGAAGGGCTTTCATTCTAGCCCATGTGCTTTGATTCTGTCCCTTGTAGTTTCAGGAGTGACTTTAGTGTCCCACCCTGTCATCTGCTTGGCTTAAGACTGGTACTTGATTCAGCAAGGCCAATCTGAAGGATTACTGCTGCTCATAATTTTTGCTGAGAAGATTGAGGAAGAAGAATTTGTTTTCCTCTAAGAGGAAAGGTACTGAACACCAATTAATCCTAGAGATAATAGGTACCATCTTTACCGAGAGAGAAAACCTGCATGAAAAGGAAGTCAAACCAGGAAAATGCAAAGCCAGAATGCATATTGTGAGCCCTAATACAGCATTCCTCCACCTGGATCCAGCTATGTTTGAAGCTGGAAGTGGACTTAGAATTCTCCTTTAATATGATCTGGATTCTCATCATTTGCAAACAGGGTTCTGGTAAATACTGTAGATAGCAAAAAGATTCTATTATATTCCATATTCATACAAAGTGACTGAAAGCATAATGTGAAGTTGATCATTTTGCTCCCACCTTCCTGTTGGGCCTCTGTTTCTCTATTCTGGGGGACCTTGCAGTCCCCACAACCAACTGCCTTCTTCCAGTTCTCTGTGATCCACTCCCCCCTTTCCCTAATCAAAACCTGCTTACAAGGAGATATCATTTATAGCTTAGTGTAAACATATTCACTTAACCACTCTCTTAGGAGTGTTTGCCTGTTAAAATTGATCTCTAATTTAAAACAGAAGTCATGCTGGGTGCAGTGGCGCACGCCTGTAATCTCAGTGGCTCAGGAGGCAGAGAAAGGAGGATCTTGAGTTCGAAGCCAGCCTTAGTGCCAAAAGTGAGGCACTAAGCAACTCAGTAAAACCCTGTCTCTACATAAAATACAAAATAGGGATAGGGATGTGGCTCAGTGTTCTAGCGCCCCTGAGTTCTATCCCCAGTCTCCTTCTGCAAAAACAACAACAAACAAACAACAGCAACAACAACAACAACAATAAAACCAGAAATCATAATAGGTCTTTGTATCTTTTCCTATTTTATTTCTGCTGAGACCACCACCCAATGTCTGGGCCTAGAAATCTTAAGTCACATTTGACTGTTATCTTCATCTTCAACCAATTTATTGCTATCATAATTTTTAAAAATTCTTTTTGCATTCCCTTTTAAATTTAGCTTTTTATCTCATTCAATTCCTTATCATTTTAAACCTAGATAATTTCAGCTGATTACTAACTAATCGTCCTGCCTGAACCCCTTCTAATGTATCCTATTGTCAAAATAATATTTCTCAATCACTATTTTCATCATGTCACATTAACAGCTATTTCTTCTTCTCAGTTACACAAGCCTTATTACTAGTATGAAGCATCCTCTCCTCTTTCCTCATTCTTTGTATTAAGCTAGACATCAAGTCAGCTTTACCTCCATAATACCATCTCCAAAGATCTTCTCTGGGAGCTAAAATATGAGGAGACAGTGTTTTAAAAAGAAAAGAAACACACATAGTCCTTAGCTATGTGAAGTCACACTTGGCCTCATTACTAATAAATATACACATTCAAATTACACCTCTCAAGACTTACTAGAATGATGATACTTTAAAAAATAAAAAAAGCAGATAACAAGGATTGACAAGGATATGGAGAAAGAGGAACTCTCAAACATTGCTGGTGGAAATGTGAACTGGTGCAACTTCTGTGGAAAAGTTTAGCAGCTTCTCAAAAAGTTAGCTGTAGAATTAGAATATGACCCAGAAATTCCCCTACTTTTGGGTATGATGTGTACCCAAAAGAATTAAAAATGGCACTGAAACATTTGAATGACAGTGGTCATTGCAGCATTAATCATGTGGCCAAAAGGTGGAAACAGCCTAAGTTTTCAAAGGATAATAACATGGAATACAATTCATCCATAAAAGCAGTAAAAGTCTGATGAATACCACAATGTAGATGAACCTTGAAAATATTAAGTGAAATAAAGCACAAAAAGATAAATTTTGTATGATTCTACTCACATGAAATATCTACCATAGGCAAATATATTGCATTTTTATGAGTACATTTTAGTTATACATATTAGGGTTCATAATGACATGATTATAAAAGCATGGAACATAATCTGCTCTAATTCAGTCCCCAGCACTTCCTCTTTGTCTTCCTTTTTCCTCTATTTACTGATCTTTCTTCTCTTTTTTAATTGTGTTTTTTAAATTAGTGCCTTGCGGATACACATAGAGGTGAGATTCCCTCTGGTATATTCATATGTGCACGTAGAAAAGTTTGGTCAGATTAATTCCACCATTCTTCCCCTTTCCCATCCCTCCCTCTCCCTCAATTCCTTCCTCTACTCCACTGATCTCTCTTTGGTTTTATGGAATCCACTCCACCACCTTTTTTTCTTTTTCCATTTCTAAAATTCCTACTTTGGTCTAGCTTTTGCATATGACAGAAAACATTCAACTCTTGACTTTTTGGGTCTCATTTATTTCACTTAGCATGATGTTCTCCAGTCAATCTATTTACTAGCAAATGCCACAATTTCATTCTTCTTTATGGCTAATACTACATTATGCATACATACTACATCTTTTTTATCCATTCATCTGTTGAAGGACTCCTTGGTGGTTCCATAGCTTAATTATTGTGAATTACACTGCTGTAAACATTGATGTGGCTACATTCCTATAGTATGCTGATTTTAGAATAGGTAAATTTGACAGAGACAGATCACCATGTGTTGAGGAGAGGAGATTGGTGATTAGGATATATGATATAAGTATGCATTGGCTGGAAGAGGTTTGTGAGGCTGAGGCAGGAGGATCCTGAGTTCGAAGTCAGCCTCAGCAAAAGTGAGGCACTAAGAAACTCAGTGAAAACCTGTCACTAAATAAAATATAAAACAGGGATGGAGGTGTGGCTCAGCAGTGGGGTGCCTCTGAGTTCAATCCCCAATGTGTATTAAGTTGTTTGGGCCTAACTTCTTAAAAAGTGCACTTTTAAATATTTGTTTTGGTATGCCATGAAAAATAAATCCCTGTAGAGGAGAATTTGGGATATTAATCATTCCTAAATGACTATAAAGTCTCCATTTGCTATAATGGAAGAATTTGGAAATTGATCATGGTGATTATTATTCAACACTATGAATGCACCAGTGATTCTAAATTGTAATCTAAATTTTTTAAATGGTTAAGGTATATTTTATGTTAGATGTATTTTGTAACAAAATTTTAGTTACACTGTGATATTTCTATTGGATTGGCAAAAATCTAACCATTTGACACAATATTTCTTTGGTTGAGGTTTCATAGAAATTTTTTGTCCACATGATGCTAGTAGAAATGTAAAAATGCTATAATCCCTGCAGAGGAGAATTTGGGACTATCTAGCAAAATGACAAAATGTCTTATGCCTTAAATATTCTCATCAGCACCATTTGTAGCAATTAAAGTCTTACTATTTATAATAGTAAAAACAAGCCCAATATCCTTTAGTGGGGGAATGTGGCTGACTCGGGTTCCTAGACTGTCCTGATTCACAGGACACTTAATGAGTCAGTAATTTTTTCTTTTCCATAGCATACCAAAAGAAATACTTAAAAGTTCTGTTTATTAAGAAGTTAGGCCCAAACAACTTAGTACAAATTTATACCCTAACATCTTAGCAACCATATGGGAAAAAATACATATAAATTAAAATAAAGTATTTCTATTTCATTATTAACTTCAATTACTCAGCAAGTGTGTGAGTACAATCTCTCAAACTTTGAAATCAGATTGAACCTCCTGATTTTTATTCCACATTGATTTTCACATGGTATTTTCTCTCTACCACAGTAACCACCATTCAGCTTTGAAAAGATCCAAAATCCTCAAAAGGAACACAATGCAATCTAATATTTGAAGTAGTGATTTACCTCAAGCTAGTTGTGCAGTTTCTAACATATTACTGTTTTTCTCTCAAGAACTTGTAGTACCCCACAGTGCCCCTGAGAGTTTGCCATAAGCCATGGGGATTGACAAATAGTACATCCATCTAAGGAGTCACCTACAACTCTAAACAGCTGTAACGAATGTGTCTATGTCCTCCCACAAGATGATCTTCAAGATGTGTTGTAAAGTAAGTAAGGCGGGAGGAAAGAATGTATAAAGCATATTAGCAAAAGGAGGTTCAAATACAAATATAAATACACCTCTAACATTTAAGAAAATGAAGGACAATCTACAAAGTTGTTCTTAATATTTACCAATAAACACAGGAAGGTAATGGAGTAGAAGTATCTAAAATAAAAGCTAGACTTTTCTAAATATACCTTGTTGTGCAGATTTGGCTTGGGAAGCTTAGACACGTTTTACATAATTCTAAAACAATTTTTAAATGCAGTCTCTAAAAATAGAAAGCTTAATGAAGCAAATGAACTTAATTGCATATTGATTTTGTGGCATAACCACACAGAGTGACTATTTCCTGTGATTTTAAAATGTAAGAATTGAAAATTAGTGGGAAATTTCCCAGATACTAAGAACTGAAAGACCTTATTAAGCTGTTGCCATTAACCATGTTCTTGGTGGTAGTGTTGGCATTGATTTAACACTATCCTGTGTGTACTATGGGTTAAAATAAATAATTCTGTTGATGTTGTTGAGAACTATGATTCTTAATATGGGAAACATAGGTTAGATGTAAGTTAAGGGAAGCAAATAAGAGGACACTGTTCAGTTGTAATAATCAATATGAGCTCATGATATATTATGAGTATACCCACTTCTATTAGCGTTTCTACCTCTTTCTCAATTCTTAACCTAAACAGTTCCAGTGTCTCAGGTCATTTGCTATGGGCTTTTTTTGTTCCAAGCTCAAAGGAACCATCCCAGCAGTGCATTAGGATTGACTCCAGGTGCACTACTCAGAACTTTATGTACAAAGTAATGGAAAGGTGCCCTCATATCAATACTCTCTTCCTCGTCCAACTTTATATTCTGTCCTTCTGCTCTAGCACTTTGAAGTCTTTTCCAAGACATTTTACCTTGATTTCTGCCTGTGCATATTAGCCAGGTTCGGCAGGTTTTGGAGTAACTAAAACTTTTCCTTCCATAAAAAGACTATAAATTCCAACTGGGTGAAGCCACAACCTGACGTTAATTACTAGTGTAGAATATGGGGATGTAGGTAGTGCCTAGGAGAACAAGTGTCATCTTCTGAGACTATTGTCTGATATGAGCATTTTGCATGTTCCCCAAGCAAAGAGAAGCATCTATCTTCTAGAAATAAGAAGTGGGTGTGTGATTGGCTCAAATCTATTGGCCCAAAGGATAAGGAGAATCGGGAAGTTCAAGGTTTTCAAGCACAATTACCCAAAATATCCTTATTTTGCTTCTTAGAGTCTCACCCCCACACTAAGGATCCAGATGTTCTCTAGAAGGTTTGGTTGGGGCTATAGCCTTTTTTCTAACTCCTTGAACTTTATAATAGGTGCTTGGCCTAACTCTTAGCACTGTCTGCCCTTTTGCTTTAGATGGGAGGTTCACTTCAAATGCTATTCTAGAGACCTTCTGGATTTCACACTGCACCTTATGTTAATAGATGACAAACAAGAACCAGTCATTTTCTTTCTTTGGCACTTTGGTTACGCTTAATAACAACCAAAACAATTTATAATTTTTGTAATTATTATAGTCCTCCTCATCTCTTTCAACTACTAGAGAAATTGTATCATTTATCCCAAGATGATTAACCACAACTAATTGTGATGTTATAACATACCAAGTACTAGCATCACCCCACTTCCTTCAGAGATAATGAGTTAGTGTTGCCATCTGGTCGTTATCCAATTCGGAAACCCATATTCCTACTATCAACTGTCCTGGTTGTTGTTCCCCAGGAGCAAACATTAAAATCTGATTTTTTAAAAATAAAAAACTGTTAAATTTTTCCATTGATTCAACAAATATTTATTTAGTGTCTCATAAGAACCATGGCTAATATTAATTATTTGCAATATATTTAAAAGTCAGAAAGACATGAAAATCACCCTTGTCCACACCAAAAAAAAATCAATTTTTTTCCTATTAACTAAGGCAGTAAGTCCAAAATTTTCCCACCCTCTATGATGTGTATTACTTCTTTCTTTCAGTCTTCTTCTGCCTCATTCTTTCCCACATAGTTATAATAATTGATGATAATGTAGTGCACACATGCAATATGCCAAATTGTATTGCTTGTTTAAACTCATTTAATAACAGCCCAACCGGGGTTGAATTATTCTTCCCATTTTATAAGTCTGGGCAACTGGGGTGACCAGACCTAAGTAATCTGCATCAAAGTATAGACATAACAAATGGAATATGGTGTAGACCTGGGATTTAAAACACAATGTTATGCTGCCTGTGTTATCTTAACTCTTTCCACTCCCCAAAACGCCCTAAAGATGATACTCATGTGCTCCAGTGATACCAGCTGGAGGGTCCTCCTATCTCCTTCTCCATCCATCTAAATCCTTGAGCTAAGTAATTGCTATAAATCATATCTCTCTCCAACAATGTGCTTATGTTTTTTGTTGAGAGCATATCAAACCTTGGATTTCTCTGTTCTGTGCTATAGATAAGATTCTTATCAGTAGTAAGGTAAGATATTAAGTAATTCACTATTATTTCTCTCTTTGATGTTCTGTACTTCCATACAAAGTATTTAAACTTTTATTTGACATACAGATGGAAAAATCATTAGCAGAATCATAATGAGCAACATCTTTCTTCCTTTTCGTCAGATAACTTTTGATTTAAGTATTTCACTTTTTTCCTTATTTTAAACAATGGTATAAGAGGGTGGGTATACAATTAGAGAAATAAAAGGCTAAATGACCCCAGGAAATGAATTGCATTGACTTCAATATAAAAAAACAATGAGAAAATCAAAAGAAAAACAATTCTGAAATGTTTTTATTTAAAAAACTTAAACATAGCAGAGGAAGTTACTAACAATTTTAAAGCCCTTTCTAACATCATTCATAATATCATTCAATTAATTTTCACATTTTAAACTGCATTAGTCAATGATGCAGCCCCTATGCCATGCATGTATTGAAACTGTAGGTATTTTCAAGATTCCACTGTGATAGCTGATGTGGGATTGGCAGGATTTACATGATTTTGGCCTGCTGCTCAGCATCCTGGGCTGAACAGTCATTAAATCTGAAAAGAGGCAGAGAAAGGTTCATTGTGAATGGGAGATATCCAGGAGAATGAGCGGGTTACTGTTGGGTGCCTTTGAAGAATGGTTGTGCACCTTTTCCTAAGTAAGAACTGAGTATTTCAGCATATGGTGTCAGCAAACATGCACGCACTTTCTTAGTAAAAAAGAAAACAGCCCTCTATCACCTAAGCTGTCCAAATGGAAATTCTCCAATAGTCTCATCCATCAGCACCATCTAATTCATTTCTTATTCTTGGGCCTCCATGTATTTCACAAGTGCTACTGCAATATTTAGCACATAAGGTTGGAAATGTGAAGTGATGCATAGACACAGTACTTAGTTTAAGATGATTATATAACACTGTGATTTGCAAAGGGTCCTTAGAAACAAATAAGTCTATGAGTTAACTTGAGTCCTTAAAATTAAAAGAATCAGTTAATGGAATTGTCTGTATTTTCCGAGGATGTGTTTTCTGTGAGATAATGTTGAATTCTGAAGCTTCTTTTACTCAGTGAAGTACACTTGAAACTGGCCTTAAAGATTCATTTGTGGGCTTAAAAATCTACCTTTAGGAAAAGCAAGACTGACAGGTAACCTAGCATGGAAAGAAAAAGAAATTTTAAAAATATATTTATACTTCACATGGGAATTCCTGGCCTAAAAGTAATAGAAAGAGACAGTTTGCTTTCCTTCTCTTCTAAAAATCACCATAAAGTGGTAGAGACCTCAGGAGTCTGTGTGTGGCCTATTTGATGTGGTTCGTGCCTAAGGAAAAGCTAAAGGCTAAATGTATTTTAAGTGGTCTAAAACTAATATAAACACATCTTCGAGGTCATAATTTCCATTAGTTGACAGTGTGTACACAGTGTTAAAAGCATTGTAAAAACAATATACATTTTTCCAATGTTTTACTTTTGAAGTTCATTTATCCACACCCAATTTCTGAACACTGACTCAAATTAAAAACAACTTTTATTTCATAGGGGAAGCATGTTTAAACAAATAGCAAACAAACAAACAAATCAATAATTTATAAACTATGCCTAACACAATAGAGTTGCTGAAATTCAGGGAATACCTTAAGCCATGAAGTCTACTAATAGCGCATGTTCCATGCTTTGACAATGCACAGAAGTTTCTAGCAGTTTTGAACAGATTGTATGGTTATTGATCTTTATAAAATATACCCCACTTATTTCTAAAATCCATTTAAGGAGGCAGGACCAATACTTTAATATGAAAATAACTGCCAAGGTACTAATTTTTATTTCATCCACATCTCAAATTAGTTTGGGTTGAAGAGAATTTTTACATTATGATTTTAGTGTGGTCCTTTAAAAATCAACAGATCCTGGCCAGTCATGTGTAAATACAGTTGTGGACACTGATTCTACAAGTCTAAAAGCTGTAATCCCATTATACACATAAGATTTATTTGATATCTCTAAGTCAACAATAAAGATAGAGGTCAAACACAAATATTTATCCCTTTGTGTGGATTTCCTGTGTTGAGGAGTATCCTTTCATGTATCTGTGTACCTCTCTGCTACATGTACATTTCTGAAGATTTAAATGATTCACATGGCTCCAACATGCATTTTAAGAATCTTCTCTCAATCTCCTCTTTGAACAACTAGAATTGTTTAAACTTGTCTATTAGACACTTACTGTTTGTGTTTTTTGACAAATTTGAGTAATTTTATTTTTTATGACATTTATTTCCAAAATGCTAGCTTTGTTCATGATTGAACATGAGATTTTGCAGAAAATAAGGGGTAACTTTTCTCCAAGGTGTTTATGTGTACATTAGAATGGATAAAATGATAAATACTGAAATACTGAATATTGGAGAGAATGAAGACCAACTGATATTTCCATATATTGCTACTGGGAGTAAGATGGTACAAACATTATGAAAAGCATTTTGGCAGTTTTCAGTAAAGGTAAATATATACCCACATTGCAATCTTATTTTCTACTTTTAGGTTTATTCCTAGAAGCAATGAGTACATATGTCTACAAAAAGTCACATAGAGAAAAGTTTTTAGCAGCACTCTACTGAATATTCCAAAACTAGAAACAAATGTCTATCAATGGTAGAAAGGCTGTACTCGGGGACCAGGTAGAGAATGTGCACATCTTGGCAGATGATAACAGGTCTATTGACCAAAGTCCCTACCACAGACTCTAAATTAGCCCTTCAACCTGGTTCTAACCCTGCTTTACCTCAATTGAGGAACAGTCCTGACTATCCAGGGACCTCATAGAAGCCATACAAGTTTGTACCCTCGATAACAGGCTCGCCATTTGCAGACCTGACTATAGACTCAGAGGCTACTCCAAGACCCAAATGCAGCCCTGTTGAGCCATGATCTCAGAGGCAACTCTACCTACCTACCTGGTCAACCATGAACACAGTGAAAAGCCCACCAACCACAAATCCAGTCATGGATCTAGCAGCAACCACATGACCCAGCACCAGCCTCACTTGTCTATGATCCACAAGGCAGTACTGTTGGTTCAGGTACCTAGAAGAAAAGTGCTTTACCTGCTCAAACCAGCCTCAAAATTCTGGAAGAGAAGTTTGCTCCTTCAAATGCACAGACACCAACACAAGCCTGCATGAAGAAATCAGGCAAATGTAACATCACCAAAGAAAGCTAATGACACTCCTGAAACATTCCCAAAAGAAATGGAATGCTTCAGAAAGTTCATGAGCTGTTTGATAAAATAAAAAACAAAACAAAAATCAAAATAATGATTTTAAAGCTCAATGAGCAACAAGAGAACACAGATAAGTATAAGTAAATGAACCCGGACAATAATATGTGCACAAAATGAGAAGTTTAAAAAAATAGAAACTACAAAAAAGGACCAAAAATAATCCAGGAGTTGAAGAATACAATGTCTAAAGTAAAAATTTCAAGAGTCTCAACAAGAGTTGATGATGCAGAAGAATTAGCAAATTCAAATAAAGGTTGGTATGGCTCAATGGTAGGCTGCTTGCCTAGTTTCATCCCCAGCACTGCAAAATCAATAAACAAATAAAAGTAAATCTATCCAGGGGAGCAAAAGGAGAAGACAATGAAAAATAGTGAACTTACGGAAGTTATGAGACGCAAGTAAGCAAACCACTATATACATTGTGGAGGAAAATCTACTTAAAGAAATAATTAGGAAGAGTGAAGCAAATGTTCGTTGGTTGAGTAAGATCTGAAGATCTCTCTCAAGAAACACATCAATTTGAACAATGATTAACACAGCAAACTACCAGAACAAGCACTAAGGAAATCAGGTGAGAGACATAATATAGGGTCTGCTTTTAGCATGACAAAATGAAAAGATGCATTGAGGAAGGCAAGAAGGAAAGGGTTGCCTCTTACCCCAACCCCGTTCTCAATTTCAAGGGTCAGGAGAGAGAATTAGGTCCAGCCCTTAGACTTGGAACCCAGGACCAAGCCCACCATAGCAAACCCAGTTCTGGGCAGAATGCCACACCCCAAATATTATACTAATACTTGTGGACTAAGCCTCTGGAACTGTGTTAGCTAGGCAGCAAAGAGACTGCCTACAAAACTTCTCCAAATTGGACAGCAGAGAAGGAAGCAGGCCTCAACCAGCAGGGAATGGGGGCACAAATACTAACTCAAAGCCCAGTGCCAGACTCACCACAGTGAGACTGAGTACCCAGTAGAAGGTGAAGGTCCTCTACACAGGTCAGAGCTCACAATAGATGAGCTCCAAATCAGCTCTGGCATTAGGCGGAGACGTGTGTGCCTGGACAAGAGGCAAGTTTCAGTAATATAAGCTCCAGGTTTGAAATGAACCTGGGCAACATTCATAATCCTCCCAAGACAGCAGGTCCCTGTGGCTGTGAGCCTCAAAAGCACAACTCAGCTTAGCACTAGCCTTTGTGTCCAAGCTAATGTCTCCACCATCCATCCTCCTACCTTGGGCAGCATAGCAACCACAATGCCAGCACTCATAATGGAGCTCTAGAACTGCCCTAGCACCAGAAAGGGGCCTGTGCCTCTTGTGTTTTGGCCTTCATCACTACAGGCTGCAGCATGGGTCTTAATGTAACCATGAGACTGTGCAGGTCCTTGTAGCTGTGAAACTCAGACTTAACATACCTTAGCATCATCACACATGGTAGAGGGTCTGCTTTCACCAACACTATTCCAACTATAGGCTAACTTGGTGCAAGACCCATTCACTGGCTATAGAACAGAGTAGTAAGCACAAGATGTTTTCCTAAAACTTAGTGCTGTACTGCTGAACTCAAGCACTGGGCAGAACCTAATGGCCTTCATCCTCAGGCCGATCTGTTGACAGAGCATCTGGAATAACTCCAGGACCAAAGGAAGACACATAGCCCCAGTCTATTGGATTCCTATTCTAGATAGCATTGGATATGGCTGATTGCGGCAGTCTAACCTACCTCAATAATTGATTGCCCACAGAAATTTGGGCCTTGATCTTAACCCAGTGTTATGCTGATCTTAATGGGCTGTGGGCACAGGATGTGACACAGCTTGGCAGCTTTGGTGGCCACAGGTGTGATATAGGAACCTGGGGACAGTCCATTACAGTGACTGCCAGAGCCAGGCATAATCCTACACTGGGTGACCATAGTCCAGTAACTGAACAAGGCATCCAGGTGTACCCTGGCCCCAGGGAAAGGCTTATAGGAACAGGCTAATCTTTCTAGGTACTCTCCTGTTTCGTTCTGAACATTACAACTAGAGAATATTTGTAACAAACCTGGGCTTGGATTATCCTCTAGTACTCAAACAGTGCCCATACATCAACAACAGACTCCTATCAAATCTAAACCTGGGTGTCATCTTGTGCTGAAATAGTGGAAGTAATCACAGCCTTGGAGAAAATAAGTGGGATGTTTAGAATTTCTAGAAAGACAGGCAAAGACAAAGCCAGATTAGGGAGATGAATAAATATCCGATCTTTAAAGTCCACATGATGTTGCATATGAACAACCATAGGAGCCTTTGGGAACCCATGGCCTTACCTACTACTCAAACTGCCAAAAACTGACCAGGCAGTTATCAGTATAGAGAGCTATCAAAGATAATGAATGAGTTTAAAGAAAACACAGAGAAACATTGGACATTGGGTACTAAATTACAGTGAGGTAACAGAAAGAAACTCTAGGGAACTATTACTGGTGACTACAGAAAACATTATGTACTGTATAGCTTATAAAGCTAGAGAAAAGGATTTTGAAGGCTTTCACCACAAAGAAATGGCCCACAGGTATGTGAAAAGGGGTTAACATCGCTAATCATTGGAGAATGCGAATTTAAACCACAATGAGATGTCACCTCACACCTGTTAGAGTGGTGAGTACAAAAAACATTAATGTGTTAGTGAGGATGTGAAGAAATGAGAACCTTGGCACGCTGATGGTAGGAATGTAAATTGGTACAGCCATTATAAAAAACAACATGAAGTTTACTCCCAAAATTAAAAATAAAACTACCATATGACCCAGCAATCCCAATATTGGATATGTATCTGAAGGAAATTTAATCCATATCTAGAAGAATCATCTACACTTCCATATTTATTGCAGCATGATTCACAACAGCCAAGAGATGGAAACAACCTAAAAAAAATTCATTAACAGATAGATAAATAAAGAAATGCAGGTGTGTGTGTGTATGTGTGTGTGTGTGTGTGTGTGTAAAGTTCCTGTATTAATGCAGAAGGTGAAATGATTAGATTATGAGAGTCTTAACCCTAATCATTGGATTGATCCATTTGATGGATTAATAATTTGTATGGACGCCTGGCATAACTGTAGCCAGGAGAGGTATGGCTAGAGGAAGTGAACCACTGGGGGTGTACCTTGAATCTTACATATTTTTTTCCCTAGAACCTCTGGCTCCTCCATTCTGCTTCCTGGCCACCAATAGGTGAGCAGCTTTCCTCTGCCATGACCTCTGCCATGATGCTTCACCTCCCATTGGCCCCAGAGTGTTGGAGTTGACCAGTCATGCAATGAAACTCTGAAACCATGAGCTAAAAAAACATGAACTTTTCTTCCTCTAAGTTGTTCTGTTCAGGAATTTGGGTCACAAAGATAAAAACCTAACTAACACAAAAGGTAATTGTTAATAATTAGAACAAAATGTTCTTTGTGTTCTTGGTATTACACAGACACTGGTTATGCTGTGTCACTGAATCAAATTCCTTTTCACCCACAGGAGGATGGAGGAGGGAAAGAAAATGCAAGACACAGTGCTACTGATAAATAATGATATCTTAAGGAATTATGCAAATAAAATGAACAGTCTGAAAACTCTGAACATCTGGGGTCTTCTGGGGGCTGCTTTGGTTTGGAGCTCACACCTATAAGAACACCAATTTACACTCTTTTGCTATAGGATGTTTTTCGTAGAATGTTTGAAATGCTTATATAGTTATCAAGGAAGAAGCCAAAAGAATTTTTTGAAGGGCAGAACCATCAACCTTAGGAGAAAAAAATAGAATTGGACATGACTGGATTAGAATTGCACATCTAAGAGAAGAACTAAGACCAGGAACCAAGAAAGATCAAATTTAGTTTTTCTACTATTTCAAGGGAGTCAAAAATTTACTGACACTAAAATTCACATGTATAGGAAGCATAGCTTTCTAACTTATGTTTAACTAACATGGTCTTTCTCATGGTTCCCTACTTGATGGGAAGACAGAGAAATTCTACTTCTAGTCCTTGTTATTTTAAAACTTAGTCTGATCCAACAATTTAAGCCATTCTTTTAGATACTTTATGTATAAATAAAAAGCTCAATATTTTGTGATAAATGTGCATATTCTGTACTTCCACTCATTTTTAATTGTCTTGTGTATGGTGATATCTGGGTTTGTAGGGGAGAAAGAGCTCACATGACCTTCTAACAGGTAACTGAAAGAGTCTGCATGTCTGGGAGGTGTCCCTTCTTGGTCCCACTTATGAGGAGCTGGTGTACTTGGATGTTGGCTCTTATTGACCAAGTCCTATTGATAGAGCTTCTGATGGCAAGTGTGGCCAAAGAATTTACAAGTCTTTCTTAATTGGCTGCATCAAGACTGAGAGGTCCCTCTCAGCTCTTGCTGGCTATATAACCTGCTAAGTCTAACCAGACCCCCAGTCCAGTTCATTAGTCAATTCCTAGCCTCACAGAAGGCCACGGGAGAACCAAAGGAAGTGCCACCTTCCTAACTGGTCTATCTACCCCATATTGTATAGTGATCTGAAAACTCCAAAAATGTGGATAAATAAAATCGTTTCTGTCTTTGAAACTTCCTTCCATCCATCTAATACACCGCTCTCCCTAAGCCAACATTTAGGAAGAAGTATTAAAATTATGTTTACTTTCCATTTCTTTCTTTTCTCTGTTCCCATGTTCTCCTAAAACTAGAAACAATAGCCCTTTTTTGGTTTTGTTTTGAACTTCCTACGTCTTATCCTATTTCTTTCAGATAACAGCACTCTTTGTGTCCTCATCATTAAATGTGAAAGGATACCTTCCTTATGCTCTGGTAAAACGTTGAAATTTGACCCACTTGGCCTAGCTTTTATATATTCAATCAGGGACAAAAGAAGTTCTTTCTTTTTTTATGTTTCAACAAAGCCCAAGCCTCAAGTCTGTTATCTTGATACAAAATCCAATTTTGAATTTGAGAGGCTGGATTTCAACTCTCTGTCTTTTTATTCCTACAACTTATTCATTCATTCCCCATCTGCACTCTGTGCCCACTCTCATCCCAGGTAGATGAAGGCTGATCAGCACAAAAGTCTTTGTGTACAATACTCATATTTTAATAAAATACTAATCCCATTAAACCTAAGAATTTTCTTGATAGGCTGTACATCAGTGTGGGTACGAACATGGGCTTTGAAATCAGATGGTCCCAAGTTTCAGATCCGATTCTATTGACTCCCTGCACTTTTAGGGAAATGGACTTTGAAATTAGGTGATCCCAGGTTTCAGCACTGTATTCTCTACCGTTTTGACTCTCTTCAGACTTTCTAAAAGATTTACTGCTACTGAAAAAAAAAAAAAAAGGAAGACAAACAATAAAAGAAACAAAAACAGGAATAAAAAGTTAACTCCTGCATGTTAACTGCTTATGATGAAAAAGTGAAGCATCACAGTATTATGTAACTTGTGGAATTCAGCCAGTCTGAAAGAAGTGGAACCAGGATTTTAACCCAGGACCATCTGATGCTAAAACATTTGTGTTAAATCCAATGTCCATTTCACAGACTGTGAAACTGAAGATTTAAGTGACTTGCTTAGGGCAATACCACCAGTAACTCATTTTGGCCAGGGCCCTTTTGGTAGGCTGTGTTGCCTCGCAGCAGTGCAGGGCACACTGATGCTCTCAAACACATAGCATTATACTCCGACACCAGAGAGCATCAGAGAATGTTAGAGCTGGTAGGGAACTGTAAAACTGAATAGAAATCCCTCATTTTGCACATGTGAATACTGAAGCAAAGCTACATTGCAAAAGGCAGTTCGAAAACCTATATCTCATTATTCCATGATCTGCCTTCTTTCTCTCCTTCCTACACTCAATAGATGTTTGTTTATTTTGTCCCACTCCAAAGCCAAAGAGAAGAGAAACGTGAGGGGAAGAACAGGTGGTGGCAGTCAGAAGAGAGTGGGTGGACCAATCCCTGTGACTCTTGAGAGAGAAGAAAGGAGCCCTGGCCCAGGCCCAGGAAGTGTCCCTGGGGGCTTATGTCGGCAGGAATCCCCGCATCTCCACATGCGGATCCGAGAAGTGCCTGGCAGATTCAATCATACAGTGACTCAAATGTCACAGCATGACTATAGAGAAAGAATAATAGTGGAAACATCCCGGCCAATTTTCAACAGAAGGGCTCAGGATAAGGAAGCTTAAGAAAATTGCTGAAGAGAATGATAATGACAATAATAAAAACAAATAGCTACCATTAATTGAGCACTTATGTGTCTGGCACTGTGCTACACACTTTACATATCAACCTGACTGAAGTACAGTTATTATCCCCATTTTATGAGGAAGAAACTGAGGCGTGGCAAGGTTGAGGAAGTGGCCCAGGGACACCCAGCTCGTAAGGTTAAGTTCATGCACCTTAGCACATGGCCATAATAGCAGCCATTAGGGATCCAAGGCTGTAGTCAGTGCTTGGAATTTACCCTCTTCTCCTTCCTCATCACAAAAACCCTGTCAAATATGTATAATCTCCTCATTTTGCAGGGAACTAAAGAAACTCAGACCATTATTGCTCAGGGTCACACAGTGAGTTTGTGAAAGGGACTGGATTCAAATTCCAGTTGGTTTTATTCTGATGTCAATCATGAAAACAGAAAAAAAGTGCAGCAAAAAGTTAACCTACTCAGCTACTGGAATAAAATTGTCCTGGTAGTCATCCATTTGATGTATTATTCATAATTAACTTCTAGTGACTCTAATGAGCAGCCTGAAACCCAGTCCAATGGTATTGAAACAAGAGAAGCATGAGTTTCATTTAGTTATTTTTCTTGCAAACACCAGATCACCTGTCTCCACAACCCTCGCCATCCTAGGTGCCAACATCAGGCAATCATCAGCTAGGTTGGAATGCAGGAATTCATTCTTCAGACTCTTGATCAAGCCCAAAACCACTTTAAACAAGAAACAAACAAACAAAAAGAGATGATAAAACAGAAGATCCAGGTAGCAAGGACCCAGGCAGCATTTCTTTCTCTCTAGAAATTTATAGAAATTATCCCAGTAAAAATTCAGGCCAGTGATCCCAGAAACACCTGCTCTACTATTGTTTTATACCTTTCATGTATGAATGAGTCAACAAAAAGTAAATAAACACCGATCTTTAATATCCAAGCAATTCTCCTTTTCAAAGAGAAAGCCAAATCAAAGCACATTATAAGATCAATTTTAACCAGAATATTGGCAAAGTTGATGGGGGCAAAATCACTCACATGTATTGATGGTAGGCATATAAATCTGTATGACCCCTGGAGGGCAATTCTACAACATCTATCAAATTTTCAATTCACATACCATTTGATCCAGCAACCCACTCCTATGAATTTACTCCACACATTTACTTACATAAGTATAAAATGACCTATTTATAGAGTTATTTATTGTAGCTTTCTTTATTATAGCAAAAGATGTGAATCCATCAATGTAAGTGTCCACATGGAGACTACCCATAAATCATGGTTCAGCCACAGAGTGGAGCATAACATGCCACAGAAGGAATGAGAAGCTCTTTATAAACAGACTTGGAACAGATCCTGAGATCTACTGTTAAATAAGCAGAGGTTGAGACTGTGAATGCTGGATATTGTAATGTGAATAAAAAATTACAGAGTTAAACAAAATGTACTTATATATGAATGAAATACATTTGTAAAGATGTACAAAAGAGTGCCAACATTTCCTGGACTTAGGAAAGACGAATGAGTAACTGGGGGAACAAAGACAGGAGAGAGGAGATTCATCTGCCTCATTGTACATTTTGAATTTTTTCCCAACTTTATTGAGGTATAATTGACAAATAAAAATTGAATATATTTAAGGTGTACTACTTGATGTGAATATAGCATATTTACTTCATCACTTGAATTTTTAATCATATGACCAAATCTATTCAAGACAGTTCTTTAATAAAATAAAAATGAATGATTTTGGTTAAATTGCTTTTCTCACAATGTGGGCAGGGTTCAAAATAAACCAACAGTAGAAAAAGACAAATTTCTTCATATATCCCTGAATTGTCTGTTATAAACATAAATATGTTTGAATTTTTTAAAAACTAAAATAGAAAAAAAAGATAATTTTTCCTTTGTAATGTCTAAATTATTTTTATTATTAAAAGAAAATGTAAACTGTTGTGCTCCTAAATATTCCAAAAAGCTGAACTTGTTCTATGTCTTTTTCCCTTAAAAATTAATTTTTTTATTTTCCACCTGGAAAGGGTTCTTGTTATCATTGTTTTTTATTTGTTTTGCTCTTTCCACCCTAGATTGACTTACAGTTCAGCTCAGTATTTCTTTTTTTATTTGTTCTTTTTAGATACACATGACAGTAGAGTATATTTTGACATATAATACATACATGGAATATATCTTATTCTAATTATGCCATTCTTGTGGTTACACATGACATGGAGATTCACTGTAGTGTATTCATATGTATGAACATAGGAAAGTTATGTCCGATTCTTTCTACTGTCTTTCTTTTGCCCATCCCCTCCCCCTTCCCTTCATGCCCTTTTGTTCAATCCAATGAAATTCTATATTTCTCCCCTGCCCCTTGCTGTGTTAGCATCCTTATATCAGAGAGAACATTTCATCATTGGTTTTTGGGATTGGCTTAATTCACTTAGCTTGATAGTCTCCAGATCTGTCCATTTACTGGCAAACATCATAAAGTCATTCTTTTATGACTAACATTCCATTGTGTGTATGTACCACATTTCCTTTATCCAATCAACTGTTGAAGGGCACCTAGGTTGGTTCTATAGCTTAGCTATTGTGAATTGAGCTGCTATAAACATTGATGCAACTTCGTTACTGTAGTATGCTTATTTTAAGTCCTTTGGATATATCCCAAGGAATAGTATAACCAAGTCCAATGGTGGTTCCATTCCAAGTTTACTGAGGAATCTCCACACTGCTTTCCAGAGTGGTTGCACCAATTTACAGTCCCACCAACAATGTCTGAATGTACCTTTTTTCCCTGTATCCTTGCCAATATTTATTCTTACAATTCATTATTTTTATAATTCAGCATATATTCTTATCAACTTATATTCTTGATAGTTGCCATTCTAACTGGAGTGAGATGAAATCTCAGTGTAGTTTTAATTTGCATTTCTCTACTTGCTAGAGATGTCAAACATTTTTTCACATATTTGTTGACCATTCGCCTTTTTTCTTCTATGAAGTGACTGTTCAGTTCCTTTGCCCATTTATTGATTTGATTATTTGGTTTTTTGTTTGGTTTTGGTTTTTTGGTGTTAAATTTTTTTAGTTATTATATCCTGGAGTTCTTAATCCTGGAGATTAATGCTTTATTTGAGATGCAGGTGGCAAAGACCTTCTCCTATTCTTAGGCTCTCTCTTCATGCCCTTGATTGCTCCCTTTGCTGTGAAGAAGCTTTTTAGTTTGATGCCATCCCATTTAATGCTCTTGGTTTTACTTCTTGTGCTTTAGGAGTCTTATTGAGGAAGTTGGTTCCTAAGCCAACATGATGGAAAGTTGGGCCTACATTTTCTTCTAGTAGGCACAGGTCTCTGGTCTAATGCCTAGGTTTTTGATGCACTTAAGTTTTGTGCAGAATGATCTTCTACATACAGATTTCCAGTTCTCCTGGCACTATTTGTTGAAGGAGCCATCTTTTTCTCTAGGGCATGTTTTGTGATGCCTTTGTCTAGTATGAGATAACTGTATTTATGTGGTTTGTCTCTGTGTCTTCTAATCTGCTCCACTGTCTTCATGTCTTTTTTTGTGTCAATACCATGCCTTTTTTTAATTTTAGCTCTGCAGTATAATTTATGGTCTGGTATTGTGATGCCTCCCACTTCAATTTTCTCTCTAAGGATTGTTTCGGCTATTCTGGCCCTCTTATTTTCTTAAGAAAGATAGTGATGCTTAAATCCAAACCTGAGTTGTTTCTAGAAGTTTCCATGCCTCTGTTTCTGGTTTTTATTTGCACATGACTGTGGTCTGAAATTTAGTCATCCCTGGCCATGTTCTGATCATTCTCTTTTTAAGAAAATACATCATAGAGAATTCTACATTTCCCCTTTGATTTGTAGCATACCCCCAGAAGAATTTTGATTCTTTAAATATTTCCAAATAAAGGGCACAGAAACTATCCCAAGTCAGCAGCAACATCTCTTCAGGACACTCTGTCCTTTATAGAGTAACTTTCCCTTCAACCCCAAGAACATGTGACTAGATAGAAACTATATGACTACTAAATCAACAAATAGCTCTTTTTTGATAGGTGATTACAATGTACATGAAACATAAGAATTTTCCCATTAGAAATAAATCTGATAAAATAAACACTAATGTGAATTAGTGGTCAATAACCCTAGTGGTATGTCTTCGTCTCTTCAGGATGCTATAGCAAAATATATAACTTTATAAACAAACATTCTCACAGTTCTGGAGACTGTGAGAAGTGCAAGAACAAGGCACTGGCAGATTTGGTGTCGGACAAGGCCTTGTTTTCTGGTTCATAAATCAGGCTTCCTCACATGGTGGAATAGACAAGGCAGTCTGTAGGTCCTCTTTGATAAGAACACTAATCCCACTCATGAGGGCTCTGCCCTCATCACCTAATCACCTTCTAAAGGTTCTACTTCCTAATGACATCACATCAGTGATTAGGTTTCCAGATATGAATTTTGAGGGGACATAAACTTCCAGACCATAGCAAGGTAAGAGTAAAAGAAGTCTCCATTTCCATTAATGTGAATACATGAAACAGAACCAAACTTACACAAGATCATATTCTGGCACAATGCATGGACTATATTTTCTTTAAATAAAACAGTGAAGGGTAGTAAGTGGGACAGAAGTGGGGTACAGAAAGCCAATTGGAAAATGGTTCTTGAACATTGTTAGTTTTAAAAGCTACTAAGAAAAAGAAGAAAGAGTAAAAGCCCTTCATAGATGTTGTAGAATTCACCTTTTGCTAGCCATACACCTAGAATCCTGGTGATCTCCAATGATGGTTTTATAACCTATCCAACTCTCCAGTGTTCTAGTAGGAAGTCAGATAAAAATATTTTAAACTAATATTCATTATGTCATAACATGATGTAGATTCTTGCTTTTGAAAGTGTTGTCCATTCACCAGCAGTGACAACATTACCAGTAGCATGTCATAATATAGAATCCCAGACCACCCAAAGACTACTAGTCTAGAATGTACATTTTAATAAGGTCTGTGAGTTGTGATCCACATACATTAAAGTTTGTGAAGCACTGGGATAGAGCAAAAACACAAAAGGCAGATAGATCTATATTGAAACCATGGCTCTGGCACGCTGGCACATTCACTTTGTGAATGAGCAAGTCATGCAACCTCTTAAAGGTCAAATTTTCCAATTTTTAAAATGCAAATTATAATAGCTGACTTATATGTTTCTTATAACAATTAAATGAGAACATGTATGGAAAACATCAAGTGGTGTACTAGGCACCAACTAGTTCTTCCTTGAATATTCTTTTCTTTTATTCCCTTTCCTATGTTAAGAAGAAAGAAAAAATAAATTATTAAAATTAAAGGAAACATACAAAAACCATAAAATTTAGAAATTCTTAAACCAACCTACAATATTATTGACAATGAATTGAAGACTTCAACTCACATCTAAACCAAGTGTCTGATTCCATTAGTAAAGCCTGGGGTTCATGATCCTAGCCATCACTGTATATACTCCAAATTGCATTTAAAATGTATATATGGAAACTTATGTAAGTTCATCATTAATGTTGCAAAAAAATTCAAATTTCGTCCTGCTGGTTCCTTTTCTTATGCAAAGAATAACCAAATGTGAACATTTAGAAGCAGATTTATATGTATCTTTTATCTCCCAAATCATACACTTAAATGCAAATGTTGTATTTACAATCTATACTTATCTTAGAGTGACCACAAAGAAATAATAACATTAAAATAATAATAGCAGATTAATTATATGGCGCATCTACTCTTGGGCCAAGAATCATGTTAGGTTTTTCATATATTTGCAGGAAAACTGCTAAAAGACAAATAATGCACTTTTAAAGATACCTTAAAGGAAAAGATACAAGAAGAAATTCAAAACATCTTTCTTCATGTTGAAAACACAACTAGAACAAATTAGTGGCTCTCTTCCAGTCTACTCTTTTCTCAATCCAACATGGAGAACTGAAAGGAAAGACAATGTGCCTAGTGAATTAATATAAAGAATAAGAAAGTGAGCAGCTTGTGTCTAGATAGGAGACAAGTCTGGATGTTTTAGGCTGTGTTAATGAGGAAATTAGTAGCAGGGAGAAGTTTTAGGAAGACTCATTATGTGACCCCATAATGCCATGTGTAAGCAGCAGCCTGCCCAGTCACATCTAAAATGATCAAAATTAGCAGCTATCCCTGTAGCTATCCGAGATGGTAAAGTAACTTTGGACACACAAGCAACCAGGTGGGCACATCCATCAGCAGATGCACCAAGCCCTGAGACTTCTTCCATACTCTATCCTTCTCCATAGGGTCAGGTGATTACAACTGAGCACAATGTTTCTTAAGTAAGAAAAATGCCAGGGTAGAGCCTCACAATCCTGAGGAAATCTGGCTTCAAGTCACAGGAAGGACACAAACTAGGGCTGGGTTTTATCTCTGGCCTTAGCATAGGCAGTTGCTCCTTGATATAATCAGGGGTTATATCCTGATAAAAACCATTCAATACGCCTAGTCTAAAAATGCATTTAATAGACCTAATCTACCAAATGTCATAGTTTAGCAATACAGTACACTGTTGAGTGTTGGTTGTTAAAGCTGAAAACTCATAAGTCAAATCATCACAAGTCAGGACCAGGACCATGTATATATCACCAAATGAAGCTAACACTTCTAAGGAGTATGAGCTAGAAGAAAATTGTGGATCCATCTTAAAATAACAGTTACGAAAAAAGACAACAAAGTAGACAAACCATGCTACAGGAAGAGAAGGAATGGACCAGAGCAAAGAATAATTTTAAATAATCTTAACAGTTTTAAGGAGATAAGAAAGAACATTGTAGACCAGAAGGTGAAAGAAAACTCAAAGAGGAACTAACTTGGCATACAAATAGGCAAAAAATGTAACAATTAAGATTATAAGGGACTGGGCGTGGTGGCACATGCCTGTAGTCCAGCAGTTCAAGAGGCTGAGGCAGAAGGATCTCAAGTTCAAAGCCAGCCTCAGCGACTTAACGAGACCCTAAGCAACTTAGTGAGACCCTGTATCAAAATATGATATAAAAAAGGGCTGGGGATGTGGCTCAGAGGTTCAGTGCCCTTGTTCAATCCCTGTTATCAAAAACAGGAAAAAGATTATAACAGGTTTACTAGCAAAATAACATACTGTTGAGAAAAATAGATTAAGAAAAAGTAATCACTGTGAATATATGTGCACTAGCAACATGTCCACAAAATATATAAACCAATCAGTAAACAAGTATATTTTAGTCTTTGCATTTAATGATTATAAATTTCTCCTCTCAGAAACTAATTGATTCAGCCAAAGTAAATTACTATATGGAAGATCTAAAAAGCAGGTTGTTAATTTTGAAGGTACTATTATAAATGAAACCTATACTTTCAAAATAATACACATTGTTTTGAAACATAAATTAATACTTACAAAATTAAGTATGTGTTAGATCACAAAGGAAATCTTAATAAATTCCACAGAATCAGCCTCATGGAAACCGTGTTCTCTAATCATGATGCAATAAAATTAGAAATCAATCTCAAATGATATATTTTAACTCTCAAATAAAAAGGCAATATCACAATACTGAACAATCATATTTATGAGATTATAAAAATATTATGAAATGTTTTAAACTAATTAGATATAAAAATCAAAAATTTGATATGCAATTAAAGGAGTACTTAAAAAGAAAGCTACGTTTATCAGAAAGCAAGAGTACATGAAAAAATGAGCAAAGAATTCAACTCAAAATTAAACCAGAAAAAAAACAGGCATGAAGAGTCATGTTGAAAGAAAATAATAAAGGATAAATATGAAATTTAATAAAATAAAAACTGATTCTGTGAGGGGATTAAGATACAGCTCTGATAAATGTGGAAAATTGAACAAAATTTAGCTAAATAACTCAGATGCAATCTTTTAAAAAAATACAATAACATAATAACATGAAAACGAATTGAGAAAATACTTAAAAAGGATAAGTTCTGGAAAATTATAAAATACCAAGAATGTCACTATATATATCCAAAGTTCAAAGGAACTGTGTTTGGGCAAAGTTTTTTTTTTTAATGTGACATATTAAAGAGACATTTCAATGTCAAAAATGCAATGTCAAAATAAATAAGGAAATGCTATTTAAAGCACACCAGAACTGGAGCAAAACAAAGAAAAAAACAAGAAGCCCAAAACAAAAATGGGCAGAAGAAATGAATTTTGTTGCTAATGCACAGGAACTAAATATCTAACAATACTTGACCTTTTGGGAAATAAGAGAAACACAAACCAAATATTTTTTGCCCTTATACATTTTATACATTTTTTTGCCCTTATACATTGTATACATTTTATACATTTCTTATAAGGATGCTAGGTCTAAGGAAGTCACTCCTTCTGTAGCCCAACTCATAACCCTTCCCTGTGGGATAAGCACACAATTGAGGGCACTGTGGAGAGGATAAATGCCACTTGTCTAGCCGGCTGCCACTGGATAGAGCATCAGGAGGAATGGTGACACCATTTGGTAAAGCACTTCAAGAGAGGTCATCTGTCTAGCCTGCCACCCTGGACTTTCCCTGAAAGGCATTTTTCAATTAACCTTATTGGAATAAACCATATGTCTCACATGCCCTCTCCATGTATTTTCTTTGGTTTCTCAGCAACCTATCCTATAGCACTAGTACAACTAGTTTGTGGGCCAGAAAACACTCTTCAGGTTGTTAAAGGAAAAGGTCAGAAGTTGCCTAATGGGAGTAAATGTGTGGGAAAATGAGATCCTTCAGGTTCTGCTGCTGGGAATGTGAATTAGTAAAATTATTCTGGAAAGATATTGACAGTATATTCTGAAATAAAGCACACACATTCGAAGAGCCAGGATTCCCAGTGCTGAATACCAATAAGTCCAAAGAAACCCAGGTGTATTTCCACAAATGTTCATGTATAAGAATCCCCTACATAGCCTCTTTGGGGAAGTAGGTTGTTTGCTCCCACTCTGATGTCCCCCTCAGCACTATAAATAAGTAACATGTGTTGGATGTTTTGCAACTGGTGTCTAAAATGGGGACAATTGTGTATAACTGGGGTATCCAACACTAACTCCAGGTAGATAGTTTCAGAATCCAATTGAATTGTTGGACCCCAATCAGCCAGTGTAGAAAAATTGGATAAGTGGTATCAGCAAATCACAGAACTAGCCAGATCAGTGATTGGGGGTTAGGAAATGAAAGGTTTACTAATATTTCTTTATCTTAACTAAATGTATCAATGAAACTTAGGTTTTTTGTTTTTGTTTTGTTTTGTTTTGTTTTTTTATGGTTCTGGGGATTGAAGCCAGGGACTTGTGTTTGCAAGGCAGGCACTCTACCAACTGAGCTATATCCCCAGCCTGAAACTTAGGTTTTAAGAGAAGATGTGTATGCAGGGTCTCTACCATTCTCAAGTTTGTATACCAAAAGTATCACACCTCCAAATCCTAAAATCCTAATTCTCTTCCCTTTCTGGCAGCAACAAGAGGCATGAGAGTTATTATTAAAATATGCTTTCCAAACTATATTGGATTGGACAGAATATTCTTCTGGCCAGAAATTTCACTAACACACTATGTTCTATCTGCATACTTTTCCACTGGATATGAAAATAGCAAATATTAGTAGGTCTAAAGCTGATAGAGTAGTTTGTTTTTTCAGTCAAGCTGTTTTATAATAGCAAAATGGCCTCTCCACCTCTCTGTGTGGAAACCTAGGCCAAGATTTGTAGCATTTACTTAATGAGCAGGTGGGCTGAAGCCTGCTTCTCCAACAATAAACATTTTGTGAGCTGCCATTATAACTATAAAGAGTCTTTATCCACCTAGAAGTTATGTCCTCTTGTAACTCCATGGGAATTCAGTCATGAGGAAAAGAAAAATAAATATTTCATACATGGTATGAAATTCAGGCCACAAACACAGGTGTGCAAAATGCACCTTTCTTTATTATTCTGCAACTATTTAATTTCCAGTTTGGGCTCCCAATTCTACAAAGTCAACTTGGGGTTGTGTTGACATTCTGGAGGTCTAATGCCAGCATTAGGCATTAAGAAGAGAATATGAGGTTCTTGATGTCATTTGCCCTCACATGCATCTCTCAGACATCTTAGTCCTATTGGGTTGATGAGATTCACTGGATTATCCATGCAGGCAGGTCAGTGCTGAGGAATCCATCATCCTGATCCATACCTCTCCAGGTCCAGCTGCACTCACTGACACTTCCATGCCTCTTTAGAAGTCATGGAACCATTCTGCTGGAGTTTATAGATTTCCATGCTGCTGACTATGACATCATCTTATCTAGGGACTTTCCCTGCTCCCCAAAACCTTAACTCAACAAAGAGGGCACGGGGCTCTGGTCTTGCAGACATTGAATGAGTCTCCTCTGCTCACTTTCCTTTATCAATCCTCATCTTTTCTATCCCTATCAACCTAAGAGAAGGACTTTTGCTTGATGGTCAAGGAAGCCCACTCTCCCTCAAAGTGCTTGTTGTTGGCACTTTATCTACGCCTAATTCTAGAAGTTGACTCCAATTTCCTGAAAAGGAGAAGTCAGGAAGAAGCTGAAATAATCACAGAGAAGTATGTTACTTGAAAGGAACAGGAGTAGGGAGCGTTAGCCAGACAACAGGAGAGAGAAGGAAACATGAACTTCCAGAAGAACAAATATAAAACTCCCTCTTGAAAATTCTATTCTGCACATTATTACCATTTCTTTATAGATAATTCATGGCATTCCATGTCTAAAATAGCACCACGCTTAAATAAATTTAATAGACATTTAATAGACAATGATGGTCAAGAGCAGGAGCAGGCATGTCACATAATACTGAATTTAAGTCAGTGACAGAAAATCCATAAGGATTAGGTATAGACTCCCTTGCATTCCAAGTCACATCATCAGTAGATAATTTGCATTCTAAAATTTATACTCGTTAGCACTAAAGTCAGCTGACAATATCCAAAATGAGATTGCTGCCTTTCAAACTGGAATGAAGGAATTACACTGAGCCATCCACCTTATTTATTATCATTGTGACAGAAATATGTAGAATCCTTATATGAAACTTAGTCCCAAATTCACAAAGATGAAGAGATTTAAGACAATTACAGTGCAACTAGCAGAACCCCACCTCAAATTGGCTAAAGCCTAGGATGTTTTATTTTTCATGTGACTGAAACATGTAGAGACAGTACAGACTTCAAGGGTAAGTTGATCTTGAAATCACAACGTCAATGTGGTCGAGGGATTGGTTTCTCTGAGGGTCTCTTGCCTCTTTTGTCCTCCTGTGTCAGCTCCATTGTCCAAATTGCTGCCAGGACTACATTTACTTATTCAACAAATACTTATTAAATATCTCTGCTGTGGTTTAATGTGTTCCCCCAAATTCACATGTTGAATCTTAATCACCAGTGTGATAGTATTAAGAATTGGGGTCATAGGAGGTGATGAATTCGTGGGAGTGGAGCCCTCATAGATGGGATTAGCACTTCATAAAAGGTTTGAAAGGACCACTTTGTTTTTTCTGTCCCTTCCACCACATGAGGACACAGTGTTCATTCCCTCTGCAGGATGCAGCAATACAGTGCCATCTCAAAGCAGAGAGAAGCCCTCACCAGACACTGATCCTATCAGCACCTTGATCTGGGACTTGTCAGCCTCCAGAAGTATGAGAAGTAAATGTTGTTCTGTATAAATTACCCAGTCTTGAGTATTTGGACAAAGCACCACAAAAGAACTAAGACAATGTCAAAAGGGCTGGGCATTATTCTATGTTCTGGGGATATAGAAGTAAACTAGTGGGATAAAATGTGCATTCTTGTACGAGTGACCTACAATATACAAAGAGAAAACAAATAGATATAAAATGTGGGGTGTAGTTTGATAAGTACCCCGAAGAGAAAAACCAGAGAGTGCAAGAGAGTAACAGGAATGTTACTTCAGCCAAAATAATCATGGAGCCTTCTCTGAGAAAGAAACATTGCATCTGAGCCATAATTAAAATGAAGGAACCAGTTGTGATAAGAAAAATATTCCTCACCTCACAATGGGACTATCACCCAATAACCCCATTGTAAGCTGAAAATACTACAAGTTGAAAATGCATTTAATAACCTAACCCTAAGAATATCACAGCTTTGTGACAGTGCACACAGGAGTATGGGTAGCTTGCCCATGTGGTCATGTGACTGACTGGGGGCTGGCTGTCACATGCAGCTACTGCCGAGCACCACAAGAGAATATCCTACAGAGCATCACTAGCCTGGGAAAAGATCACAATACAAAATTCAAAGTAAAGTTGCCACTGAATACATATCATTTTTTGCACCATCATAAAGTAAAAAAATCATAAGTTGATCCATCACAAGTCAGGGACCACAGTGGTACTGACAGGAAAAGAACTGCCAGGAGCTATGGAGTCAGCTGACCATGGACTGAATCTCTGAAACTGTAAGCCAAAATAAACTTTTCCTCCTCTACATTACTCTTGTCAAGTGTATTGGTCACAGCAACACAAAAACTGACTAAAATAGTGCCTTAAAATATTCTCATTCCAAATGTGCACCATGATATAAAAAAAGAAAATGGAACTTCTGATAATCACCTGCTCCACCAGCAATTTGCTTAAGAGCTCAAACCCAAGTCAACATTGACTTGGGTGTGCAACATTCCTTGGTGACTGTTTCTGGTATGGAGTGAGATTTTTATCAGGAGGAAGAACTTATTTCCTACCTACATACAATGAACACACATGCTTACTTCTATCTCCCTCTCTCCTGTGAACAAAGAAGCATGGGGCTTCTACTGGTAGCCACCTTGTGACACAATAAAACTGGACAAAAATAAATGACAAAT